>CAUYSK010051628.1:0-69893 GCA_963575035.1 Avahi laniger | reverse complement strand
GAGCTAAAAAAGAAATTTCTTGATCTAAGCCATTGACTTTTTCAACATCTCCATAATTTGTCCATATTGTCCTTTTGGATGGGCAAACCAGAGTTTGCATGCTCCAGGATCCCAGTTAGAGACAGAATGAGTGGAAGGAATGTCTTCCTTTTGTAAATGGGAGAAAGATCTTTGTGCAAGGGCAACTGGGGAAGGAGGACATGCACTCATGAAAGATGTGTCTTTGGAAAGAAGTCGTGAGAAAGTTGGAGATCTAGATATTGACCCTGTTAACATCGTCTATGCTAATGTGTCCCTTAGAGACTGGAGTAGATACACATATATCCGACGTGAAGACCACTAATATAGACAACCTGATATATTTAAGAACTCTACCGAAGTAGTAATTAGAAATAAATGTGGCTAATGAAAGTATCTGCTGATTTGCTTGAATTCTTTGTAGATTATAATTATTAGCCCTTTATCAGCTATATAGCATGCAAATATTTTCTCCCATTCTGTAGTTTATCTATTTTCTCTATTGATTGTTTTCTTTCCTGTACAGAAGGTTCTTAATTTTATCAAGTCCCATTTATTAATTTTTGTTTTTGCTGCGATTGCCTTTGGGGTCTTCTTCATAAATTCTTTGCTTAGGCCAATATCTAGAAGAGTTTGCCAACATTTTCTTCCAGAATTCTTATAGTTTCATGTCTTAAGTTTAAGTCTGTTATCCATCTTGAATTAATTTTTTGGAGTGATAAGAAGTAAGGATTCTATTTAAATCTACATGTGGCTATCCAATTTTCCCAGAACCATTTATTGAATAGGGATTCTTTTCCCCAGAGTACATTTTTGTCTGCTTTGTCAAAGATCAAATGACAATATGAGGATGTTTTTATATTTAGGTTCTCTGTTCTTAGCCCTTGGTCTATGTCTCTGTTTTTGTGACAGTGCCATGCTGTTTTAGTTACCATAGCCTTATAGTATAGCTTGCCGTGCCTCCTGATTTGTTCAATTTGCTTAAGGTTGCTTTGGTAATTCAGGGTCTTTTCTGTTTTCATACAAAGCGTAGAATTAATTTTTCTAGATCTTCAAAAAATGATATTGGTATTTTAATGTGAATTACATTGAATCTGTGGATATTTTAACAATGTTGATTCTGCCAATCCATAAGCATGCTATATTTTTCCATTTGTTTACATCCTCTGTGATTTCCTTCCTCAGTGATGCATAGTTCTCTTTTAGAGGTCTTTCAAATCTTTGGTTAAATATATTTCTAGATATTTTATTTTTTTTTTGTAGCTATTGAGAAATATATTGAGTCTTTAATTTGATTCTGAGCTTGACTGTCGTTGGTGTGTAGAAATGCTACTGATTTGTACACATTGTTTTTGTAACCTGAAACTTTGTTGGATATATTTATCAATTCCAGGAAACTTGGAAGATTCTTTGCAGTTTTCTAGATATATTCTCATATCCTCAGCAAAGAGCTATAGTTTGGCCACTTCTTTCCCCAGTTGGATATATTTAATTTCTTTTTCTTGCCTGATTGCTCTGGCTAGGACTCGCAGCACTATGTTAAATAAAAGTGGTGACAGTGGGAAACCTTGTCTAGTTCCAGTTCTAAGTGGGAATGCTTTCAATTTTTCCCTGTTCAGTATTATGTTGGCTGTGGGTTTGTCATACATGGCTTTTATAATTTCGAGGTATGTTCCATCTATGCATATTTTTTATGAATTCTTATCATAAGTTGGTGCTGGATTTTGTCAAATGTTTTTTCCACATCTATTGAGATGATCATATGGTTTCGAGTTTTGCTTATGATGTGTGGTGGATCACATTCATGGATTTATGTATTTTAAGCTATCTTTACATTCCTGGGATAAAGCCCACTTGATTGTGTTGGATTATTTATTTATTTATTTTTATGTGTTGGTGAATTCAGTTTGCTAGAATTTAACTGAGAATTTTTGCATCTGTATTAATGAGGGATATTGGTGTGTAGTTTTCCTTTTTTGTTGTGTACTTGTCTGGCTTTGGTATCAAGAGGATACTGGTTTCATAGTGAATTGGAGAGGATTCCTTCCTTCTTGATATTATGAAATAATTGCTGCAGTATGGTACCAATTCTTCTTTGTAGATCTGATAAAATTTGGCTTTGAAACTATCTGGTCTAGGACTTTTTTTAATTAGAAATTTTTTATTGTTTCTTTAATTTTTTTGCTTTTTATTGGTATGTTCAGCAATAAAAGAAAAAAAATCAGACAACCCTATTAAAAAGTGGGCAAAAGACATGAATAGTAGCTTCTCAAAAGAAGATAGACTAATGACCAATAAACAAATGAAAAAATTCTTAACACAACTAATTATCAGGGAAATGCAAAACAACAGATGCTGGTGTAGATGCAGAGAGAAAGGAACACTTATACACTGCTTGTGGTACTACAAACTAGTGCAAACTTTATGGGTAATAGTATGGAGATTCCTCAAAGAACTAAAAGTAGATCTACCTTTTGATCCAGCAATCCAATTACCTGGCATTTACCCAAGGGAAAAAAGACATTTTGTAAAAAATACTCTTGCACTTGAATGTTTATAATAGCACAATTTGCAATCTCAAAGATGTGTAGTCAACCCAAGTGCCCATCAATTCATGAGTGGATTAATAAAATGTGATATATTTATACCATGGAGTACTACTCAGCCATAAAAAACAATGAATTAGTACCTTCATAACAACCTGAATGGAACTGGAGACGATTCTTCTAAGTGAAGTATCACAAGAATGGAAAAGTAAACATCACATGTATTTACTATTAAATTGGAACTAGTAGATCAGCACTTATGTACACACATGGAAGCAAAACTCAATGGCAATCAAGCATGTGGGATGGGGGAGGAAGCAATGGGTAAAATCATACTTAACAGGTATAATGTACACTATTTGGGTAATGGGTACACTTATAACTTTGACTTAAACTGTACAAAAGCACTTCATATAATCAAAACATTTGTACCCCTGTGATATTCCAAAATTTAAAAAAGTATCTGAATATTCTTTTTAATTAGTGAGTATCCATAAAAATACTCTCATCAATAAGTCTTTTAAAATGTTTCTCAAGATAAATTGATAGAATCCTATTATACTTCTTCAGGAATCAAAATTTCATATTGATGTTATTGCTTTACTTTTGCTTCCTGAAAACTCATCTGATCTTGTCAGTTCAGTGCAACATTTGGAACTTATCTGATTAACCTATAATTCTTGCTTAGGTGAGGCAAAGCTGGTCATACCATCCAGGAGACCTAAAATATTTATGGTGATGTTAAGTATGCTGTAGGTAAAAGGTATAGCAAAACCACAATATTCTGCCTCTGATTTTACTTTGAAAATTTACGTTTTGTACATCAATGATCTGAATAATGTAAAACATTTTTATCAATCATTAAATTGATATATACTTTATTGAAAGAGGTTATTTTTACATTCATTTTAAATAAATAATAAAATAAATTTCACTTAAAACTTACCTCAGGATTGGTAGTGTTCATCAGTATTGGGGTAATTGCTTCATATAATTTTTTTGTACAATTACTGAAATAATATATTTCCAAGTAAAAACATGAATAGAGAGTTTAAATTTGAATAAAATAAAAGAAAAAAGAAAAGTTTGATCAGTTTACTTTTTTCCTCCAAATCATAAAGTCATTTACTTTTCAACTTGTGCCTGTTTGCGTGTGTGTGTGTTTGCTGAAAATCAAATTTTCATCTCATACATTCAAACTGAAATAGCAGATTGATTTTAATTCATATGCAAAACCATATGAAGATCATTCATAGGTATTAGTATATGTATATGTTTACCTATAAACTATATATACATATACATATACATGTATATATAACAATAACAATTAATATAACAATATTAATCAAATCAAATCATCAAAATTAATGTAATCAATAAATGTATTACTTTATAAATTCTATGTCTGTAATTATTTTTCTTAATTGGATAAGGTCTTCTTGTCACTCTGAATTTTCAGTCCTGACTCAAACACAACTCAGTAAAATAAAATAAATGTTAGCTGTCATTTTAGTTAGCCTCACTATGCCATAAATCACGAGTAAAAAATTTATATTTTCATATATATTTACATTATCAATTTGAAATCAATGATTTTATATTTTTAAATATATACAATATGAAATTAAGTTGAATGAAGTCATTTTCTACAATCAGAAATTTTAAAGGAAGAAGGAGAAGGCAATATCGCTATTCCTGAAAGAAGTCCCTGTTTCCTTAAGATGTCGCTGGCTCTCACACAAATGTTTGGAAAGATGTGGATCATGGAAAACAAAAAAGATCTGATTTAATTTGACTTTGATACTTTGTAACCCCCAACCCTCACTTATAAATCACTGAAAAGCGGTCAAGAGGAAGGGTTTTCCTTATCCTTGGTCCTCTCTCTAAGGACTTATACAGCCATCAGGTAGAAAAGTAGGGTTAGAGAGTATATTGTATATTACGTTCCATTGAATATTTTTTAGTGTCTGTCATTCCACTTATTCAATGAGTATCTATTCCTAAGAGAGGTCGTTTATTGAATTATCAACCAACCAAACAGGTATCTCTCACCCCCTCTCTGTTCCTTCTCTTTCTCTTCCTTGCTCCTCTCACTTTCTCTCTCCCTCCTCCTCCTTTTTCTCTCACACACACTCAGACACCCTTAAATTAAAACCAAGTTGTCACCGTTTTAGATTTCTTTTCCCATTGTACTTTTCTTCCACAAAATAATAGCAAGATTTATTTCTCAATGGTAAGATATTTATCATTTTTAAAAAATTATATTTTTCAAAGTTACTTTAATAAATATTTGTTTTATAAATTTAAAAATATTATGAAAGATAATTTCTGATGTCCATGAGGGTATGGAAAAATGTGCACAATTATACACTGCTGATGGGGATTATTTCAAAAGATTCTTAGGAAAGAGAGGTTGGAACTACCATGTGAGACTCAAATTACCTGCGTGGGTAATTACTTATGTCCGCTTTAGCTTTAGTTAAAAATCTCATGTGCCAATCAATGAAAATGTGTTGGTAAATACAGACCTTTTTAAAAAGAAAATTGATACATTATAAAAGAATATCAAAAATAATGATTTAAATAAAGCACAGTGGGAAAACAGACCCAGAATTATATATTTAACAGCCTAAAGAAATGTAATGAGGTTGGCAATATCCTGCAATTATTAAATGTTATGGACTTCACATTAAGCTTCATTAAAAATGTATTTATATTTATAATACTTTTCTTTGAACTTGTTTCTAACATGTCTGTTTTCCCCAATTGTTGATATCTCAAATATATTTTAATAAAATATAAAGTGATTTTATTTCATAAGAAATAGATAAAATTGTAATGGTAGAAAATGAGCAAAAAAAAGCATATATAAGCCCATCATTTAGATCATATAACTTAAATACTTTTGTGTATTTCTTACTAATCTTTTTGTAAGTACATGTATAATTTATAAATAAATCATTTAAATACACATATATTATCAATTGGTACATGTGATTACTTATAATTACTTTATTATTACTGCACATTTTATTAAATATTCTTCTAATGCATGCCTTTTCATGGCTGCATACATGCTACTTTGTGAATATTCTACCATTTGTTTCACCATTTGTTTACTATTCAAAATTAAGATTATTGGAATACTTTGCTATTATAAATAAAATGCAATAAATAGTATATTAATAAATATTCATATTTTTCTCTGATTATCTTTAATATAAATTGGTAGGGATAGAAATGCTGGGTTAAATGGTGTGAATATTTTAAGGCTTTGGAAAGATGATGTCAAACTTTCCTCTATCATGATTAAAATATATTATTTCCTACTTTTCGAACACATACACACACACACACACACACATAAGTGCATATATCCCATACACACATCTTTTTAACGCAGATATGTGTACACAGACCCTGATTTTACATGTAATTCTATCTCTGGACCAGAAGTGGGCATCTGACTCAGGCAGGCCAGTTGTTTCAGATGGTTGCTCTGGCCTCCGCCTGCACCCCCTTTCCAAATGCTTCTGAAGGTCTAATAATCCTCTGGTCATGAACTCCACGGAAGATTATTGCAAAGCAATGAAACTAAAAAAGAATTCAGGTTAATTAGCTTTCATTTTCATTCCACCCATTGTGTGATGCTTTAAAAGGTTTGCTGCTTTAATTTAAAATTCCTTACAAAAGCAACTGGGTGTTTGCCATTTTTTTATATCCTCCAAATTCTGATCCTTTAAACTTTGTCCAACAGCTTTACATAGCACATGATTCTAGTTAAAAGCCTCCACTAATGCTTGATGGCATTACTTTCACCAGTGATTATATCAAAATAAATTGGTTGCTTCATACCTTTAAAAGTATATTAAAACTTTAAAAAATTTTAAAATGTTGGCTTATTTGTCTCCCCACATCTTTTCACTGGCAAGAGTGATCTTTGGAATTAACCATGTGATTTATTCACATATACCTTATGAACATTTAAAAATGACAATACTTCATTATTAAATAATGTTTCCAAGATTAATTTAGCCTCTGAAAAAAAGAAAACAATTCTACATTTGTTCAGACCCTTATTATTTCTTACTAGGACAACTTCTAATGCTGAAACGCCCCCTCCCTCATCCATGTAGGGGGTGTTAATGTCCGTGTGCTTGTGACTGTGGCCCTTCACTATTAAAATGATCAAATGGCTTATCACTTTTGTTTAAAAATGTGTTTTCTTAACTTAGTACAGCATTTTGGAAAAGGCAAAGCATAGGTCAGTAAAGGCACCATTCTGTGACATGTCAATTACATAATCTCAAGCAAATTATTTTGACCACTTAAGTCTTAGTTTCTTCATTTTTCAAATAAGAATGGTGATTTATTTATCTTTTAGAATTGTGGTAATTACAGATACCTGAGGGCTCATCGTAACTTTTCAAGTTAGTTTCTCATCCTACTCCTCAATGTATCTCTGTTTATTTTCATATGATCCAAGACATTTCCTACTCCTATACCTCACTTTCAGATCCTAGACTGAAATAAATATTCTAGGAAACAGCACCTTGTTTGTGTCATTTCAAATCCACATATGTCAATCATTATTGCCAATATTATTATTATTTTTATGTTTCGTGCAAGATTGTTCAAGATTTCGCCCTCACTTTAAAACCTAATCTCTACTCATCCTGTCTCACATCCCGTTCACACCGTATGTCTCAGTTGTACCAGAAGCTCCCCGCTCTCTCCACCCCACATCTCTTCTCACACTTTTGTCCATGCAGTAGTCTGCACGGAACATTGTCCTTCACTAACTTGGGAAAATTATTCTTGGGAAAATTCCCCCTCACTCCTTGAACATCTGGGATAAATATTTTTATTAACACTAATATTAAAACTTTATCTTTTAAAATTCAAATACACTTGTAGGATAAAAATACATCAAGTCAGCTTTTCACACCTCAGCATAAATTAAAATTTTAGCTCTGGTATGAACCTAAGTTCATATTTCAAGCAGTAATAATCTCCTTTAGGTTATATTTTCACCTAAGGTAGCTTCTGAATCACAAAAGAAAAAAAAATGAGAGGAACTAACATTTACCAAGTGTGCCTGTCACGGAAGCGTCACACTCTGATGCAATCGCATTCTTTCATACTCATCCTTTAAACTCTTTATAAATTCAAGGAGATAAATATTATTAATTTTCAATCAAAATCAACAGATATTAGCTTTAAATCTCAAAAGGATTAATTCATTTTTCAAGCTCATATAGCTAAAGAAATTTAAAATAAAAAAACTCTTGGATTTTATAAAGTTAACTTTATTCTGGGAAGTATAATAGCAGGCAAATTCATTATATTGAATAGTTTCATTGGAATCTAGCAACAATGACTTTTCAAAGATGTCCATTTACTTAGTTGAGGTAAATCAAGCTTTCACTATCACCAAAGTTATTTTGAAGAAGATATCATTCTTAAAATATTATAGCATATGACTCAATATACCCTATGTAACAGTGAACATGCAGAGAAAATAGTATAAAAATTTTTTCAAATTATAAATTCTATACAAACATCATGTATATATAAATGCAAGAAATTTGTTTTTTGTTCTTTGAGTTCACAAATCAAGATATTATGTTTGATATAGCTGGGAAAACCTTCCAGGTAGTATTCAGCTAATCTTGCTTGGAAAAATATAGGAAATGAAAACAGACATACAAATGTTTTCAAGAGTTAGTTCAGCACTCTTATAATAAACTTTTTTCTGCAAAGGACTATTATTAAACAAAACATGAAGAAATCTTATTTGATGATTTTACTAAGATGGCAATTTACATTTCTTAAGTTAAAGAACAGGAACAAAGTCCACTGTTTCTTTACTATAGTTTTGTGGTAATAGTGGCGGGACTATATAGTAATTTCAGTAAGCAACACGATGCAATTTTAACCTTTCCAATAAGCTTCAGGGACATTGATTATATTTGGCAATTATGATATTTATTAGTAGCTGTGGGGTGTGTACTGTTCCACCAGTAGTTACATTGATAAATGAATTAATATATGCAAAGGACTTAGAAATGTAGCTAGCACATTGCAGGCTCTCTGTAAAGGCTAATAGCTTGATAGCTACTATATTTTTTAAATATATTTGCTTCAATTAACAAAAGTCTCAGTTTATAGTTATTTAGTTTGATTTTCTTTTTTTACTCTATAATTGTTTATTGTTTGAACTCTATATAGTGAGCATATATTTAATAAAAATAATTTTTTTAAAAAGGATTTTTTTCTAATTTCAGAATATTACGGGAGTACAAGTGTTTCTTACCTAATCAGGAATCCAAATATGGGGAGGTTATAGTGGCCCAGATGTCCCAACCAAACCTTTGTGTCTTTCCCTCTTTTCCTTTGTCATCCTCGGACTGTATTTTTTGTTGCCACTCATGATGGCAAGATGGCCTCAATATTTCCTACCATTGAATGCCAACGTAATGACATTCAGCAATGAAAAATATTTCCTCGGTGCAGCTTTTTTCATTAGGGTGGAACATCTAAACACCTTTTCCCTGAAATATCATTGGATGGGTTTAGGTTTGTCACCAACATCTAATCCAACCACTATTAAGGAAAACACTATTTTTATGGTTGGCTAAAACCAAACATGATTCCACTAATTGTGCTTGAAAATGTATGGCATAAGGGTGAAAATTTTAATAAATCGAGCTTTGTTAGAAAAGGTAAGAAAGCTAGAGGGGTAGTGGTGGGGATGGTGTTGGTAATGGTGAATGCTTTTAGGGTAAGTAGCTAGTGGTACCTACAATAATATTATTAGAAATTCTTAATGTCACTGATTAAAATTCTACATTCCTTTTAGAGCAGATAATGTTGGTACCTCATCCAAAAACCTGGGATCCCCTTTCTAGAAACTGTGTGCCCATTTTTCAGTCTCTACGTGCTTTGCTTCTAAAGACTGGCAGTGGCAAGCTTCAGAGGATTGCTCTTCTTATCAGAGCTAACTGTCTGTGAACAGTTTTATGTCCACAGGGGTGGCCGATAGCCAATGAATGATTAGTGGGATACAACAGCTCAGCTCTCCTGAGTCCAAATGGGACAAACTCTCATATGTGATGTACAATTTACCCTGCAGAGCTCCCCGTTGGATCCGGCTGAGGCCAGTACTTTTATTTGAAATTATAGCCTTGGTTCAATTCTCATGCTTTCTGAACTTTCCAAGTGGTTTTTTTGGGCGAACTTCCTTATTAAATCATTTGCTCTCAAATCCTGAGCTCAGATTCTGCTTTCGGAAGACCTCGAACCAAGGTGGCTCCAGAAATGCTTATTAACACATTCAATATTTGTCATTTTAAAACATTAGCCAATACTATAACAATCATGTTTGGAATAATGCTGATTTGATATCAGTATGACTGAATATCTGATATTTTATTATTTATTTATATATTTAGCTAATTTATTGTGCTGTATGAGACCAAAATAATTCACTAAGTTGTCTTAATTAAGCCTTGGATATCCTATATCAGGTACAAATTATTCAAAAGATAAAATAATTTAATAGAAATTTTTAACATTATAGCTACTTATCACTATAAATTATCTTAAGATGTATATTTTGTCTAAAACTCTCAAATAAATTATTTTATAAACATATATATATTTATAGAAATTCAGTGTCTTGTTTAAATTAACTGAAGCCATGTAAATGAATCTAATTGACATATTTTATTTGATAGAAGTTTATGTTTTAACAGCTCAACATTTCTTTTGTTCTTATAATCTAAATTTCTAAAACAGAAATAATCTTATCAATAAGTGGCAATCCTCAATCACTAATACATTATTTTAGAATATAAGCAATTAGGGAAGACATTGAAATGTTAGAATTACATAGTGTCCAGTTGTGCACAGCACAGCTATACATTCATGAAACACTGAAGCATTTCGAAACTCATTAGACAGTGATTTCTTTGGCAAATAACTCTTGCTTGTTCTTCCTCTTCAGGAGAGCAGGGTCTTACAAGATCTATACTCTGAAACTCTTTAAGATCTCTAAAGTCTGCAGTTACTCTTGAAGTAAGACATTTCCTTTGGTGATGACCTCATTTGAAAGGTCAAGGAGTGAATAGGAAATTCTTAGAGATTGAGATGGCATTGCCAAGAGAGGGGAGGAAATTACTTACTTCATTATTTTCAAAGGACTTTTTTGTTTGAAGGTCAGATCAGGGCTTTCCATCCTGTGTTTTTTCCCTCATTAAGTCTTTCATAAGAACAAAATTTGTTTCTTGCTTGCTTCCCCTGTAATAGGGAAGATAGATTCCTATGCCTCATGAGCATTTTCTTCAGATAAATTAAAGAATGACAATAATTGGTATCTCAATTAAAGAACATGAAACAGAATTTTTCAAAAGTTTTCATGGCTTAATTCATGTATATGTGATATCAAATATGCCTTTATTTTAAAACATTATTTTATTTGACAGGATGCATGTAAAATGACCATGCAATTGACTGTTTCTATTATTCTTATCCACTTATTAGGTAAAATAGACAAAAATTCCAAGAAAGTATTTCATTGTGGGATTATTTAACAAGCCTTATAATATATTTTTCATTCAGTCAATACTTATATCAACATACATTTTTGAAGGTAATATGGACCTCAAAATGATTATAACATATTGATATAAATGGGATTTGCAAATATCTTCAATCCAAAGAAGCATAAGATACATGTTAAAAGAAGCACACAGACAAAGGCAGTTCATGGAAGAATGTAGCTACCAAAGGAGTCGGGAAGATCTTGAAAGTGATGCGTCATTTGATCTAGAGGAAAGTTTTCTGAGAGAATGCCATCACATTTCCTAAACCTGAGAGGCACATATATTCAAGATGCAGTTAACAACAGATAATAATCTAGTTCATCTATAGTTGTACATGTGGTAAACTAGAGAGTTTTATTCCAGATAGTAGAATGTCCTCAATGTTAACCTACAGCATAAATTTAATTCAGAAGGTGGAAGAAATAGAGGTTTTTGAGAAGAATAATTACATTTTCAAAGCCATTTTAGGAACATAAAATAAACAGTACTGGTATGTATATTAGCTTGGAGAAGAACAGCTTGAGTCGTGGTGAAAAGTCAGGTGGTAATTGTAACAGTCCAGAAAGGTCAGCCTGGGATGGTGAGATTGGTAACAGTGACGCAATGGATCTGACTGACGTCGGCAGTGAAGATTGATTAGAACATAGTGGAGAAACAACAGGGAACAATCATAAATATCTAGTGGCTTCCTAGAGCATATGGTGAGATGAAGGAAAAGAGTAATGGTAATAGCAATCATAATCAATGCATCCTGAGAGTTTCTTATGTTATGGGTCAGGTATTTTTCTAAGGGCTTTATGTAGATTTACTCCTTTAATTCTCATGGCATTTCTGCCGTTACCCCTTTTCGTGGCAAGAAACAAAAATGAAAGCAAACAATTTAAACAATGTGTTCCAAGTCACCACATTATTAAATAATTTTAACCCAAGCAGTGTGATTTCAGAGGCAGAGCTCTTAATACCATGCAGTGCTTTTAGGATGGCCGTGATGGGTTCTGTTGTGGACATTTAGTATAATTTGGTGGAAACCATAGAATATGGCTTTTCAATGCTTTGTGTATCAAGAGTTGAGTTTAAAATCTCTATAGAATATAAGAGAAACAAATATATAATAGAAACATTTTGAATTATAAAAATATTGTTTTCGTTTACTTATGTAACAATGTTCTCACAAATAAATGAATGCTGAAATGTACTGTCATTTTGTTGTGAACAATCCTGGAAACCTAATATTTAAGAAAATGTAAAATGTTAATTAAATAAATGCTCATGCTCCAGATGTGATATGCTACGTTAAGAAATGAAGAAAGTTGTTTCCAATACTAAATAGTACATCCAACACGATTAATGTGCTTTCATATTTAACAATTTTTGTTTGTTTCTCTTTCCCACTCCCAGTCCATATTAATCTTGAGAAAGTGTTAATGAATTAGTTTTATAGTGATAAAACAAGGCCTTGAGTCTCAGTGAGATATACTCTTAGGTAGGGCATCTGATTTGTGATCCTTGAACCTGATTTCTTCAGTGTTTTATGGAAGTCAATGCATGTCTTCTTTGTGCTCCCCATCTCATGGTAACAGAGGTATGAATGGGATATGTCTGCATTTTCTGTTCACTTATTTTGATAGGCAAACTTTACTGTGATGCTTCCCTTAAATCCTTTATTTTTTTTAGCTTAACTATGTTGTATTTTTTCAGCAGAAACAATGAAAAGACTGCAAATACATTAACCTTACACACTTTTCAGAAAGTATGCTAACTAACTTTCTGAAAAATGTGTAGATATTGGTCTTTTATTAATAATATCACTTAAAATACAGTACCAAATATTCCACTATTGCAACTGTCATCCTGTTTTGAATTTTTATATTATTAACTAAATTATACTAATATTTTATCTTTTAGAGACCCATTTTACGTATGCTATTGAATTGTAAGATGGCTTAAATTCTTCCGGATGTATATAACATAAAAACTAAATCAAGAATATAATATTAAAAAATAATAAGCAAGAATTACTTTTACTTTTACTTGTTATCTAATAGTAATAACATCATCTATTATATGTTAGAAGAAAATCTTGATACTTTTATTTAAACATTTCTAGACAATGAATAGATATTTATGAAACAGTTATGATACATTTTGTTTATGCAAAAGTGCTATATTTTTGTCAGTCTCCAAGTCTCTTTACAAGTGAAAGTATGAAGTGGTGTTGTGGGAAAAGGAAAGAATTGAATAATGAGAAATCAGAGTTTAACCTTTTGAGCATCATCTGTCAGTATGCATAAACAGCAATTATGAATATTAAAATCAGTAACATAATACAGTATAAGTGTATGTACATCTGTATGTAAACACTGATATATATTGAACACACATTGCTATGGAATCCCTACAAAATAGACACATCTGTTTTCTAGATAGATGTAGATAATAGAGAACACCCAGAAAACTTAGAAATTTTAACCTGTTATGAGTAACTATCTTCATCGTCGTATATGGCTTTTATAATCTTGAGATATGTTCCTTCTATACCTAATACGATGAGGGTTTTAATCATGACATGTTATTGAATTTTGTCAAATGCTTTTTCTGCATCTGTTGAGATGATCATATCATCTTTGTTTTTGCTTCTGTTTATGTGCTGAATCACATTTATGGATTTACATATGTCGAACTATCCTTGCATCCTTGGGATGAAGCCCACTTGGTTGTGGTGAATTATCAACATCATACTGAATGGAGAAAAGTTGAAAGCACTCCCACTCAGAACTGAGAAAAAGATAAGGATGCCCACTGTCACCACTTCTTTTCAACACAATACTAGAAGTTGTAGCCAGAGCAATCAGGCAAGAGAATAAAATTAAGGGTATCCAAATGGAGAAAGAGGAGGTCAAATTGTTGCTCTTTGCTGAAGACATGATCTTATATCTAGAAAATCCCAAAGATTCTGCAAATAGACTCCTTGAATAAATAATAAATTTAGCAAAGTCTCAGGCTACAAAATCAATGTACAAGAATCAGTAGCATTCACATATGCCAAGAACAGTCAGGCTTAGAACAAAATTAGGACTCACTACCTTTCATAACAGCTAAAAAGGAGATGAAATACCTAGGAATATATTTCAATAAGGAGGTGAACTACCTCAACAGGGAAAAATATGAAACGTTGAGGAAGGAAATTCCAGATGATATATATAAATGGAAAACATAGCATGCTCATGGATTGGCACAATCGTGTCAATGGTTAAAATTCCCATACCACCCAAAGTAATTTAAAGATTCAATGAAATCTCCATCCAAATACCAATGTCATTTTTCACAGATCTAGAAAAAATAATTCTACACTTTGTTTGAAAGCAGAAAAGAGCCCTATTAGCCAAAACAAACTTAAGCAAAAGGAAAAAATCTGGAGGCATCACTTTACCACACTTTAAGCTATACTACAAGGCCACAGTAACCAATAACTAAAACAGCATGGTACTGGCATAAAAATAGAGACATAGGCCAATGGAACAGAACAGAGAATCCAGATATAAAACCATCCACATATTGCCATCTGATCTTTGACAAAGGAAACAGCTATATAAACTGAGGGAAATAATTCCTATTCAATAAATGGTGCCAGGAAAATTGAATAGCCACATGTAGAAGACTGAAATAGGATCTGCACCTCTCACCACTCGCAAAAATTAATTCAAGATATATAACAGACTTATCTAAGACATGAGATCATAAGAATTCTAGAAGAAAATATCAGAAAACTCTTCTAGATATTGATCTATGAATAAGACCCCAAAAGTAATCACAGTAACAACAAAAATAAATGGTACCTGATCAAATTTCAAAGCTTCTGCGCAGCCAAGGAAACAATCAACAGCGCAAATATATAATCTACAGAATGGGAGAAAATATTTACATGCTGTATATATAAATCAATGGTTAATAATCAAAATCTACAAGGAACTCAAGAAAATCAGCAAGAAAACATCAAACAATCCCATTAAAAAGTGAGAAAAAGACAAGAATAGAAGCTTTTCAAGAGAAGATAAACTAATGACCTATAAACATATGAAAAAATGCTTGACATCACTAATCATCAGGAAAATGCAAATCAAAACCACAAAGATATCACCTAACACCAGTGAGAATGACTTTTATCAAAAAGTGCCCAAACAATATATGCTGGCATGGATGTGGAGATAAAGGACCACTTACTTACATACTGTTGGGTAGACTGCAAACTAATGGAACCTCTCTAGAAAACAGTATGGAGGTACCTCAAAAAACTAAAAGTAGACCTATCATTTGATCCAGCAATACCACTAGGTATTTACTCAAAGTAAAAAAAAAAAAAAAAGAGTCATTTTATCAAAAAGACACCTGAACTAGAATGTACATAGTGGCATAATTCACAATCCCAAAGATGTGGAATCAACCCAAGTGACCATCAATTCATGAGTGGATTATTCAAATGTAGTACATGTTCATCATGGAGTAAGTCTCAGCCATAAATTGTGAATTAATATCTTTTACAGCAACCTGGATGGAACTGGAGACCATTCTCCTAAATGAAGTATCACAAGAATGGAAAAACAAACACCACACGTACTCACTATTAAATTGGAACTAATTGATCAGCTCTCATGTACACACCTAGAAGTAAAACTCAATGGAAATGATGCAGGTGGGAGGGGGGGTGCACAGAGTGGGTGAAATCATACCTAACAGGTACAATGTACACTATCTGGGTTATGGGCACATTTATAACTTTGACTCAACCAGTACAAAGGTAATCCATGTAACCAAAACATTTGTACCACTGTAATATTCTGAAATTTTAAAAAAGAGGAAAAAAATACTGTTAAGTAGAGAGTGTAAGTATTAACTCTTTTGGAAGAATCTTCCTTCTCTCACAATTCAAGTAAATTGTTTTCAATTAAAACTAATTTTCCAAGTAATTCTATGTAATGAACCTATTACTATATTAGGCAATTTGTTATTGCCAATCTTACTGCAAATAATATTTATTGGTACCATGAATATAGGTAAACTTCTGCTCAGACAATCTATATCTTGAATGTCTTCCCAGAAAATCCACTTAATTGAAACTTTCAATACAATTTCTACTGGAATTGCATTATATTGCGTTGACCAATAGATAATGATAAGGTTAAAGAAAATAGAGACAGAAAATGGATTTGCCTATATTTACTTTAGAAACATTTTGAAAAAGTGAAAACCACTTTCTAAGGTCTGGGATATATATTCCTGGACACTTGAGAATATTTCTAATTCTCTTACTTCCTAAATGCCTATTTTGTTCCTTTTACTAATTTCTCTTTTTTTTATTACTGGATTAGAATAATTCTTCTCTACATTTATTCTGCACAAATTTCATCCAATCTGGTGGTTCCTTACATCTTTTATTGGTGGTATTTTTTTCCTGACTTTCTCCATTTTCAATTTCTTAAAGGTCTATTAGACAATTTCCTCAGATTTCTCACCATCTCTGCAAATACACACTTGGCTTTAGACCATTCTCCATCTTGTTAGTGACATAATCATTCTCCCAAAGATATGGTCCAAAGGACCATTAGGTCCAGACCATGCATCCTTTTCATCGATGCCTTATGCTGCCACATTAGAACCAAAGCAGTTTCCTACTTCTTTAACTAATTGATAGAATCTTTATTAATTGTTTTCGTATGATTTTTAGTGTGTTATACGTATCTTAGACCATAACAAGTTTATGTTTGCTTTATTCTTGTAGCAAAACTATTTCAAATCCAAAGCTCTCACGTTTGTCATACTTAATATTAAGAGAAATTTAACCATAAAATTTCACAGCTGACATTAATCAGCTATTTATAAAGTGACTGCAAAAATTAACTCTCCTCAATATATAAACTGAGTATGATAGGTATGTGAGTCACGGGTCTCCAGAGAAATAGAACCAATAGGATGTGTGTATATATGTAGAAAGAGATTTATTATAAGGAATTGGCTCTTGTCATCATGGAGGCTGGCAAGTCGAAAATCTACAGGGTCAGCCAGCAGGCTGGGGACCCACGAGAGCCAGTAGTGAAGTTCCAATTCGAAGGCAGTCTGCTGTAAAATTTTCTTTTACTATGGGGAGATTAGTGTTCTTGTTCTTTTCAGGCAAGTGATCAGATGAGGCCCACTCACATTAGGGAGGGCAATCTGCTTTACTCAAAGTCTACCAATTTAAATGTTAACCTCATCCAAAAACAGCCTCACAGAAACTTTTAGAATAATATTTGCTCAAATATCTGGGCACTTTGTGGCTTAGCCAAATTGAATAGGCTAAAAAAAAAAAAATCTTTAAACAAAAACTCCCTAAAGTGCATCATCTCAGACATAAGCTTCTCGTAATGGACCTAATGAAATAGATTATTGCATGTATCAGGAATTTATGAATGAGGAAAACGGAGAGAGGAGGTAGTTCAAGACTCTAAAGCTATAGATATTTCAATGCCCAGTAAAAAGAACATGCATTAAATCTGCTTATGAAAGAATATGTAGGCCCAAAATTAAAGTAAGATTGCATTTAAATTAAAAATGATTACACCAATGATTTGATATAATATAACCATTTGTTTTTACCAGCAAAAGACTCCTTATTAAGGTTATTGCAGAGAAATCTATAAAATGTGTGTTCTGTCTTCCATTATACATAGAACACAAAATTCCCATTAAAGGAAGTAGGTCATGTGTTATTTCTATTTTAAGCAGAAAAAATAATACTAATGTGACATGAATCTGCAATCTTTCTCTGTAGTCATAATACTAGCTTTATTTTCAAGAAAAATACTGTAAGTAATACATGGGCTGAAGACAACAGAGTGTCACTAACTGTCACCAACTCTCCTATTCTCACTCAACGTGTTCATTCATCATCTCCAAAGCAGAGATAAACAATACAAAATCTGCCCAAATTACCAACCACTTGAAGAGTACATACCAAAATGATACCAGTTCCCCCAAATAATATGTATATAAGGAATCCTCATAATATTTTATGTTAAACGTTCCTCTTCAGTTCCACTTTTAAAATTTTCTTAGTTATCTGTTTAAATTGAAAAACCTCAGTTTTGTTTCATGTATAGCTTCTATGGGCTGAGAATTTATTTAAAAAATAAAATAAAAACCAAATAGCAAATACACAGCTTTCAGACCTTCCGCTTCACCTGGGTTTGTTGCCAACATGTGACTTATTAGATGGTGCTCTGCAGGGCAGACATCCATTGCTAACTGATCATTATCGACATGCCAGATATGACTGATTTGTCTTTTATGATATATAGTAAAACAGCTATTTTTAGAAATATTTGATTAAAATAAAATATTTTGCTTCCTGAGGAAAAATTTAAAAAATGATTTTATCCTCATTTCAAGATCCAGGCATGCCTAAAAGCATAGTATATCTTCACCTATGTCTAGTCCCCAGAAATTTATGGAGTTATAATAATTAGTATAGCTAGAGAATTAAAGTCTCTTTTAAAAGGTTTATTTCATTATTCATGTTGTTTTTATTAGATTATTTGATTAAATATGTTAGTAAACATATTTCATATTCTATTTTAGTGGAAATATACAATCCCAATTGCAGATGTTTTAATAATATATTTTTCAAAGTATGGTGTGGTTTCATATGGATGTATTGTGTACATAATTTGGGACTTTCCTTTGGCCTAAACTATGCACCTTCAGTGATTCAGACACTTCTCAGCAAGTATAGGATAGGAGCTTGATAGTATAGAAAAAAACTTTGGTAAGCCGTGACCACCATTAAATCTTTTCCCCACATCTAGTGTTGTATAAGCTGGGAGAAATAACACATATTCATTAGTATGTACAACACGCTAAACAGTTAACACATATTATGTAATTTAATACTTCAGCAATTCTATAAATATATGTTACAGAAAGTCCCATATTGCAGATGAGAAAATTTCAACTTGGAGCAGTTAAGTAACTTGCCAAGGTCAATGATCACATTCTAATAGAACAAAATTATGTAAGGTATGTAGTATGATGTGAGTGTACAGCATAGTTGACCTAGCAGGTGCATGTATCCTCACCTGTACTCTCTGATTTTATAACATGAAGTTGAGAGAACACAAGACAATGTTCTTTTTGATCCGACCCAAGAAACAATGCAGGTGAGAACTAAAGTGTTTGTCCTGATTTTTTTCAGCAGGAGTGTGGGAAATGGCAGTTCAATCATCAAAAGAAACGCATCTTTTTAACTAGAGAGAGGACCTTTTAATGAGTTTAGGGTTCCAATGATGAATCTTCTAGTAGCAAGTTAGAAAAAAAATTTTTTTACTGTTTTGTTTTTGCCATATACTTTCCTAGATTGGTGGATAGGAAATGTCTGTGATGGGTAGCAATATGAACAAAATATTGTTTTTTGAAACCTTTATATTATTTGTTCTCCCTTCATGTTTTGAGGGAAGGAGTTGACCTAAATAAAGTACCTGCCTACTTGGAATATATTAAGTGCTCAATAGATTGCTCTTTTCAGGACTGTGGATTTTACGAAACTAGGCATTTGGTGATTACTTGAATGTTAACTGAAATGGTAACTTAATTTGAAGTTCAAGTTCAAGGGATTTTAGTGTTGAATTTAGGGCTAAATTACAGTTTCTTTTAGGCATTTTCTGAGGTATGACGTGGCCCTCTAACTTCCTACAAAGCCAGGTGTCCTTGTTGTAGAAAGGACACTTATGTTTATTTTATTTGGTTCATGTGTGTTCTGTGCACATGTCAAAAATCAAAACAACTGAAAACACATCTGCATCTTATGATGTGCTCACCTCCCCCTTGGGAAAGCCAGATGTTCAGGTATTTCATAATGTTTGCTCCTCGTTTTCATCTGAGGGACCCAGAACTTTTCAGACTGTTTTGTTTTTTTTCTGCGATAGACACATTGTGAAAGAAAGAACATTCCAATTGATCTTCAAAATTATTTTTCCAACTGATATCTCATTGAATTGATTCAAACAGGAAAAGTAACATGCCACTCGTTTGGGAATTAGTGAAGAGAGTGGAATGTATAGAATAAGTAGACAAAAACACCATACCAAGAAGAGTACTTCCAATGCACTTGCTCATTAATTCCCCAAATGTTACAATACCCTTAACTTCATGTCATTAATGAAATAGAGACTAAAATAAATGAAATATGATTTTTTCTTTTCAGGGAGTTTTCAGAATGTCCAGTGTGAAAAGTGAACCTTTACTCTTATTCCAAATAACCCAGGAGCCACTTGTTCAATGTTAAATTACCAGCAGCAAATGGATATTGTGAATGAATGAATGGGAAAAGTAGAAGACCAGTATGGAAACACTTTCCTTTTAATTGAAATGCCAAGGTTGCAATTACTGTTAGAATCATTCACAAATAGCTGAGTAAAGAAGTATTGAAACATCTTGCTCTTCCCTTGCTTGTAGCTTTACGTATCGTGCTTTGCTTCTATTTTGGACAATTTTTTATAAAACATCTAATAAGATCATATTTAGAGAAGAAGAAAATGAAGGCAATGACTAGATTTATATATTTAACAACTTTGTAATATTTAAAGCTTCAATTTTCTTTAAATATCAGTTTTGTATATTTTATTCAACAAGTGATGCACTTTGTTTTCTTGAAATAAGCCATAAGTTAATAATAAATAGAGGATGCTAAAATAATAAATACAGATGCTAAATCTAGGCCTATGATTTTAATGATTCAACTTCTTTTATAAATTCATAATAATGGAATCAGAAAGTTGACATATTGATCATACACTTCCTAAAAGTTAACGTGCATCAGATGGTGATTAGGTAGTCTGTGGTGTCATGCCAATCCCTCATTCTGGTGATCACAAATTTCAGATTTCTATAATAAATTCATCAGAAAAAACATTCTTGTCTCTCTTACACTATATCTAACAAATGGCTTTTACATTTGACCAACCTATTCAATTTTAGGTGGATAGCAAAAGGTAAAAGATATGAAGAGGATTCTGCCTCTTATCCAATTTTAAAAAAATTAGAGCTGAGTCTGAATCCCAGCTGTGCCATTTGCATTCCCTGTGAGGTAGTTTGAATGTCTCATTCTTCTCTGTATTGAAATTCTCATCGCTACAATGTGAATAAACTAATGGTGCCTTCCAGTAAGTGTGATGAAAGGCTTTAATGATATAATGTATATAAAATAATAAATATCTGGCCCATAATGTATTATCTGTATATATTAGTTCTTTCCCTTCATTCTCTGTGAATGGTTCCTCTACTCACAAGCATCTTTCCACAAACATGGTGACTTAATGGATGGCATCAAACAAAATGAAAGCAGAAGAGGACAATGCTGGACAGGTATGTGTCTCTGGTGACTATAGTATGAGGCTCCCTTGAAGATTCTTGATGATTTTCCTACCACAGACTTCTCCAGATTTCAGGGATGATCTTGAAGAGAAGTTCTTCCTTTCTGTGTTTTGGGAGGAAGTAATTTCCAGACTTGGCTCTACAAAGTAATAATTCCTGAGCCCCAACACAGGAGATTCTGCTTCAGTAAGTCTGGGCTGATGCTCAAACATTGGTATTTTTAAAATTTTTTCTCAAATTATCTTAATATGAACAGCATTTGCTCCTCACTGCTTTATGGTACTGCAATTCAATTTAAAGTCTACGATTCATCTCTGTAGAGAAGATTGACAACCCTCACTTTTGAAAGTTAATAATAATTACAAAAATAGATTCCTGATATTGTTTGAATGTCTCCCTGTACTTCAGGTGTTGGAAAACTTAATCCCCAATACATTAAGGTTGTTATCACAGGAGTGGGTTTTTTTTTTTTTTTTTTTTTGAGACAGATTCTCAATGTGTCACCCGGGCTAGAGTGAGTGCCGTGGCATCAGCCTAGCTCACAGCAACCTCAAACTCCTGGGCTCAAGCGATCCTCCTGCCTCAGCCTCCCGAGTAGCTGGGATTACAGGCATGTGCCACCATGCCCAGCTAATTTTTTCTATATATCTTTAGTTGTCCAATTAATTTCTTTCTATTTTTAGTAGAGACGGGGTCTCGCTCTTGCTCAGGTTGGTTTCGAACTCCTGAGCTCAAACAATCCTCCCGCCTCGGCCTCCCAGAGAGCTAGGATTACAGGCGTGAGCCACCGCGCCCGGCCAACAACAATAATCTTAATCAGTAACCCTGTTGTAGCACTTCCTATGTGCCAGGTGCCGTTTGAAGCATGTTTACACACACATATCCTCCTAAAAACTCTATGAGATAGGTTCTATTTTTATTCCTCTTTTAAAGATGAGGAAACAGACTCAAAGAAGTTAAGTAACTTGCCCCAGGTCAAACAGCTAATAAGTGACAGAGCCTGGATTTCACACCAAGCTGTCTGGCTTCAAAGTCCACACTTCTAACCGACCTGCTCTACTATCTCTGGGAATACATTTCATCTCGTGGATATCATTCCTGCTCTCAATAGGATGTGAAAAGGCCATTACGTGAATTTAATAGGGGCACAGGATGCCCGAAGCTGGGCCTGGGCTGTGGGTCTGGGGTGCTGCTCATTATCCAAATCGCCAGCCTGGTCTCGGGAGCAGTGTGGGGACGAAGAGGAGACTGTGTCGGGGCTGGGGTGCAAACCAAGGCAGGACACCTTCCTGGACCAAGGGACTGCCTCAGGCATTGCACACTCAGGGGCCAGGACAGACGATGAAGGACAAGAGGTCTAGGAGTCAGGAACTGAAGGTGGTTACCAAGGAAACAAACAATGTGGTAGGGCTCGAAGCGGAGCCTTTCTGGTTCCAGAAAAACAAACAAAAAAAAGCAAATGATATTTTTTCTTCTTTTCTTTTCTTTCTTTCTTTCTTTCTTTTTTTTTTTCTGCAGCCCAATTCACAAGGGCAAGTGATATTTTTAAAAAGTCAAGATTTTTAAAAGGATGGCTTAGGACAAACCCTCCATGGAACTCAGATGAATTTTTAGCATATTTGCTAGTGAATAGCGGTCTTTCACACAACTCCCTGGGGTATTTATACATCGCTGTAGCTTATAACACAGCTAGAGAAGGGCCGCCGGGGAGAGGCGCAGGGTGATGGCGTGGTTGAGAGGATGCGGTGGGGGGTAGGGAAAGCGAGCCTGCAACAGGGGAGATGGTTTGGGGGCAGGTAGGTGCCAGGAGACCAGTTAGAGGGTGGGAGGGTGTTAGCTAAAGTGAGGGTAGCAGGGCTGGCAGGGAGGGGAGAGAGAAGGCGATTTAGAGCCAAATCCGCAGGATCAATTGGCCACCCCAGCCTCATATGCCTCTAGCAGGCCTCCATCCATCTTCGCCGTGAGGATGGCACCCACTGTGGGCCATCGGCTTGCCCCCTGGCCCTCACGCCAAGTCTGGGAAGCCTTGCGTAAAAGGAATCTGTTTAGCCTCATTGAACCCCAACTTATTTGACAAGGAACCTTTACTTTGTCACAAAAGACCTATTCCTTTCGCTGCTATCACTATCCCCAAATGAAAGTTGTCTGCAGGACACACTTTGGCAAACACTAGCTCAGAGAATGAAGGCTGTTCTCCTGGCCTGGTCTCCAAGGCCTTCCTTGATCTGGTCCCAGCCCAGCCTGATTCTCCACTCCACTCTGTGCATCCTGTATTCTAGCCAAACTGGGCCCCATGCTGTTGAAAACCCGCCCCAAGTTTCCACTACTTGGTGGGTCTATCTGCCTGAGGCCCGCCCACCATCCAGGACACAGAGATGCAGCTCAGAGCCATGAAGGAATATAAAGTCCCTTTAGCTGCACTCTGTGGCTCTGCCTGAGGGCCCCAGGTGACGGGGCAGGCCAGAAAGAAGAGGTGAGGAGACCCAGCGGAAGAAGCGGGAAGTTTCAGTACCCTATGCCTGCCTTCCAAATATAGAAATAGGCTGAAGCGATTCTGCAGGGCAAGTTTCTGACTAGAAGTGTCCTGTCTGATCTCCTGCCTCCAGCCCTCTCGCCCTCGGAATCATTGATTCCACTGGCAATTAGTGAATGAGTGTAGAAAGGCCAAGGCAGACTCTAGAGGATTCCAATGGGAGTCTAACTGGGTATAGGAACCATGTAGCACGGTAGTAGTCAACAGGCTTTGTTTGGCGTCAGATAGGCCTGAGTTTCAATCCCAATCCCATATCAGCCAATTAATAGCTATGTGATTTGGGAAAATTACCTCACTCCCCTGAGCCTCAGTTTCCTCATCTGCAAATAGAGATTATATGTACTTTATATGACAAGGATTAAATGGTTGTTGAGAGGACTACATGAGATTAATTTAGGTAAATCACCTAGCGAAATGTCTGGTCCTCTCTGATCACTCTCTAGCCTGTTTTATATTCTTCGTAGCTTCACAGCATTCATCACCGCCTGCTGTTCATGTGCTTATTTGTTTATCGACTGATTACTCCGCTAGAATGTAATTTTCACAAGAGATATAATTTTGGTTTTTTAATCACTATATGTCTAGGACCTTGATAGTTCCTGACACATAGTAGATGCTTATTTAATCATTAAATATCTATTTAATATTCAACAAATAAATCTTTCTTGAGTGAGTTTGAAAATGAATGGCTAGTAGGTTCTGAAAGGGCAGGGAAGTGATGGAGCTGCAGGGATAAAAGCTACTCTCTCACGCATAAAGGTCTTGCCTGCACTAACCCACAGTGCCGGGGAGTTTGGTATATGACCGCTGGCTCACGTGTGGCCTGTGCGGCGCGTTTTCCAGGAGCACTTGTCCAGGGTCTGTATTTGGAAAACAATGCCTGTAAGCACAGGAAAGATTTCAGGAAGTTCTGCCATAAAGACAGTCGCCAAACTCATTTGGTCACTGTATTAGCTTCCTAAATTACCCCGAACTGGGTAGCTTAAAACAACAGAAAATTTTCCTCTCAAAGTTCTGGCGGCCAGAAGTCCAAATGCAAGGTGTCAGCAGGGCCGTATTGCCTCCAGAGGCTCTAGGGGAAAATTCCATTCTTTGCCTCTTCCTGCTGCTGGTGGCTGCTGGCCAGTGTCCCTTGGCTGTGACTGCGTCACTGCAATCTCTGCCTGCGTCTTCTCATCGCCCCCCTCCCTTCTGTGTGTCTAGTCTCTCTGTCTTTCTCTTAGAAGGAAACCTGTGAGGGCATTTAAAGCCCACCCAGATAATTCAGGACCATCTCCTCATCTCAAAATCGTTAACTTCATTACATCGATCAGGCCTTTTTTTCAAATAAAGTAGCATTCACAGATTCGGGGGCTTAGGAGTGAACCTTAGGAGCCATTATCAGCCAACCACAGTCACTAACTCCTCCATTTTTCACAACTCCCCTGCTATCCTGACACAATATATTTGGAGAAATGGTGACTTGGGGAAAATGGGCTTTTAAAAAGAATGGGGTGGAGATGGGAGTAGAGTGCTGGCAGAAACAACTTGGAAACGTAAAAGAACGTACTTGCAGGCCCGCCTCAGCCTGGGAGGGATGGCGCTGGTTATGGCCAAGCTCTCCTGCTCCTGCTGATTCTTTCTGCGTGTCAAGGACTGGGACAGCACACAAAGACATGGAGAGGTAATTATGCCTAATGGAGAGTAATGACTACGCTGTACTTCTCATGTAATTAGGCCGGGGATGGTGTCTGGGTACGGGCGGATTTCAAGAGCTCTCCAGGTAATTGTAATGCACATCAAGAGTGGAAAACCACTAGACAATAGTGTTGAGGCAATGAGAATTTCAAAACAGCTGTTAACGGATATTATCTTTAAGAGTAGTGACATGGTTCATAACATTGACATCAATAATTAACCCTCTTGACCTTCTCAGTGAGATAATATAAAGAATGTGAAAGAGCCAGGAACACTGGCTGCTGTGGGGGAGAGGGTGCTCAGCAAGTGTGAGGTGCAGCAAAAGGCACAGGAGAAAAAGTGTCGCCGGAGCCACTGGGGTTTCACGACCTCAGCCCCTGGATGGAGACTACAGAGCGGGGGAGGTGCGGACGCAGGGAACCAGCAGAAAGCTGCCAGGAGTGGCCTGCAAGAAGAAAGAGATTTTTTTTTTTTTTAATGAAAGCCCTTGGCCTGGGCCAAGTGGTTAGTGGCCCCTATTCCCTGTTACCCCGGAGGATCAGGACAACCCTGCCAGGACTGCTGAGGCTGGGGCTGGCTCTCTGCAAGAGAAGTTGACCTTTAGGATGGGCCAAATGCTGTCACTGCCAAAGTATTAAATACACACGTGAGATTCAGGCTAACTGATATGAGGTCTCACAAAGGATTGACTTACATCTTTTTGAGGTTGGCACTTCCAAAAAGGAATACTCCTTTCTTTCTCTACTGAGTCTTACCCAGGGATTTCCTAGCCACAATCTCCTTAAGCCTCCCAGCTGCCTGGGGAGGTCAGCCTAGAAGACATTGTTTTTTCTCATTTTTCTTTTGAGACAAAGTCTCACTCTGTTGCCCCGGCCAGAGTGCCATGGCGTCAGCCCAGCTCACAGCAACCTCAAATTTCTGGGCTCAAGCAATCCTCCTGCCTCAGCCTCCCAAGTAGCTGGGACTACAGGCATGCACCACCACACCCGGCTAATTTTTTTTTTCTATGTATTTTTAGTTGTCCAGATCATTTCTTTCTATTTTTTAATAGAGACGGGGTCTCACTCTTGCTCAGGCTGGTATCGAACTCCTGACCTTGAGCGATCCATCCGCCTTGGCTTCTCAGAGTGCTAGGATTACAGGGGTGAGCCATCGCGCCCGGCCATGATATCATTCTTCTAAATCAAGTGTGTTTAATTCTTCTTCTAGTTCATCCAAATCTTTCCCAGTAAAAAGATTTTCATCAACAAGAACAGCATCAATGGCTCCATTTTCCTGTCCCTCGCCTTTGTTGTCCTCTCACAAATCACTGCTTTCACCATTTTCAACCCTACTTCCAGAGGCTTCACTTAATTTGTTTTCATCTTTATCTGAAGTATATGAGCTGAATCTTTCAAGACTGGCTACAGTAATACCTGTCTGATATACATCTCTTGGGATATACAGGCTTAAATCTATGTCATTTATGCTCACTGGATCATCATCCTCATCACCACCTGTTCCCTGGGTGTAGCCGGTATCATCTGCTTCCTCCTCCTCCTCATCATCAACCAATTCAGGACGAAATGGAAACACCTCTCAGCCACCGATCACTACTGCTTTCCTTGCTATGAAGTTGGCTTTCCTTCTTTCCATATCTTGTCATGTTTATCAATGTTTTCTTGTCTTTTACTTTTCTTCTGTGAACTAAAATAAAATCTTAAGGCTCATCCCCCACTGACTGACTGAATGGACCCCTTCTTGGCCAATGGGATACCCTAAAACTAAATTGCCTGACACGAGGAGGGAAGTCATGCCTTATCATGCCCCCCTCCCTTCTTGGAGACACCCTTTGTAACCCATTAACACCTAAGGGGGCCAGGCACAGTGGCTCACACCTGTAATCCTACCACTCTGGGAGGCCGAGGCAGGAGGATCGCTTGAGCTCAGGAGTTCGAGACCTGTATTTTCCCTCTTCGAATTTTCCCCTTTCTCCCTGTGTCTCCAAATGAAGCCAGCTCTGTGCTTGATTGCCTCAGGAGAGGTATATAGCCTGGACAGAGGTAGGAGAGGGAGGAAAGAGAACTGGGTCCCCAGGCCCTGCTTCTTAGTAGCACTCTGAAGAGGTGCTAATTTCCCCGAAGAGGAGTGGCCCCCTGGTGTGTGCAGGGAGACACACCAGAAACAATGGGCTGCCAGCTGCCTGACCGATTTCCTCAGCTCGCACAGAAGCAGCAATGAACAGGGGATGATGAATGGCTTAGTGGAAACTTACAAATGACAATGACAGACAACAAGATCCCTTGCTGCTCCCCAGAGTGTCTGGCACTGTGAAAGGTCCTACGAACTTGTCTTGACATTAGGGAGGCAGGAACTGCAAGAATGACTCAGGTAGAATTTCCCACACTCTGCTGAGATGGGGCACAGAATCGAAATTAAATTCATTTAGAAAATAATAAAGAGAGGCAATGTTTCTTTACAGAACTAGATTTACAGTCTGGGACTAATAACAAGAAAGACACAAATTTCCATCTACCAAGGAGTTTGGGCACAGTAGAAGAGAAGGCAGAGGGAGCCATGCATGGTACATGGGAAGTCACAAACTTAACATGAAGCTTTGGATTTTCTTTATCCACATCAGAGAATACAGTGCTTCTTAGAGAGCAGTTTATATGCAATAGCATTATCAGATGACTGAGAGAGAGTGAAAAACAGTTGAGATGCTCTAGAGACATCTATATAAATTGGAACGGACTTTTTGGAGAGCAGTCGAGTAGTATCTAGGCAACACGTGCATCTGCTATGAATCAGCAACCTCCGCAGCTCAAGTGCTCAGAAGTGTATGCAACAAGGATGTTCTTAAATAGGTTCCCTCCTCTTTAGCCTTCCTCCCGGGGCTCAAGCTGGCATCTCTCAACTGGCCCACTGGGACAGCCTCTCCCGTCTGATTGCCCTGTGCCCAGTCTTGCCTCACTATGGAAAGATTGCTCAGATTACAAATCTAATCATACCACTTCCCTCTCCAAAACTCGACAGTGCTCTCCCCCACTGCCCTCTGAATATAGGCCGATGCCCTCAGCTTGACACACAAGGCCCTACGGCCTGGCTCCTTAGTAAGGACTCAACTTTCCAAGGGTACTGCCAAGTTTGTTCACCAAATGGGTCAACAAGGCCTTCTTCGTGCTTTGTGCATGTTGTTGCCTAACTCTGCCCTGACTCAGTTGCCCCTTATCTGTCAGGAGTCTCTTCCTTTCAGAAGCTGGCCTCAAATCCCAATGCAGTACTAGCTGCTTCCCCTCGGCGCCCCCCAACATAGCTTGCACCAGGATGGAATAGAAATCAGCATATTGGATTATAATTTTTTTTTTTTTGAGACAGAGTCTCACTCTGTTGTCCTGGATAGACTGAGTGCTGTGGTGTCAGCCTAGCTCACAGCAACCTCAAACTCCTGGGCTCAAGCAATCCTCCTGCATCAGCCTCCCGAGTAGCTGGGACTACAGGCATGCGCCACCATGCCCAGCTAATTTTTTCTCTATGTATTTTTCTAGTTGTCCAGCTAATTTCTTTCTATTTTTAGTAGAGACGAGGTCTCGCTCTTGCTCAGGCTGGTCTCGAACTCCTGAGCTCGAGCGATCCTCCCGCCTCGGCCTCCCAGAGTGCTAGGATTACAGGCGTGAGCCACCACGCCCGGCCAGGATTATAATTTTTTAAACAATTCTTTCTCCTCTAGTTGATGAATTCCTTGGAGGTGCAGACTACGCTTAGTATCTCTATATTGCTGCCAATTTGTAAGATTCTTACTAGTTCTCTCCAAGGGTGTGGCTGCAGGCCCCCAGGGTTCCTCATTCTCCCAGACCACCTCCTTCTGATGTCAGTCACCTTAGGTGGAAGGTACTACAGCTAGAGATTACTTAAACACTCAGGGGTGGTGTGGGCAGTAAGTTCTACTTTCGCTCTGTTGAGTCAACAAAAGAACACGGTATGTGGACTGCACGCCCGTATCCATCACTTCCTGTGTGATCATGGACAAATCAGTCTTCGAGGCCCTGTTTTTTCATCAATAAAATGAGCAAAATGATAATAGCTACCGTCAGAGACTGCTGTGAAGATACCGAGAGATGAAGTGAAAGTGTTCTGCGAATTGTCATGTGCTTCACACTAATAACCTCTAAAGAACCACTTTAGTTAAAAGTGGTCCAGAGAAAGAGATAATAAATTAAGTCCCTAACATAGGAACCTGGTTCATACAGATTAAATCTGCTTTATTCCTTTCCTGATGTTTAAATTAACTTCATGCTTAATTCCGTTTCAACCAGCCTTTACCTGCAGGACGTTGTCCTTCTCTCTCCATGCAATCTTTTTTTTTTTTTTAAATGTAAGATCATTTGTAGCTTGATGGCTTCTAAACAGGATGAAATAAATTTAGTTAGAAAATTTATAAGGACCGGTCCCAATATAAGAATTCCCAGAATGCCGAGTGATGGGGCGACCAAGCATGCCATCTTTTTTTACCTCATTCCCAGCTCTTATCCTCAGTGAGAGTGAAGCACCACGTTTCCATCGTGACATGATCACGTGGATATTAGAGCCACAGATCAGGGTTCAAAGCCCAACTCTGCCATTTCCTAGCTGTGTAACTTCAGACTGGTTACTTAACTTCTCAGTGCCTCAGCTCCTTCGCAAAGAAGATTCAATGACACCCCGTAACTGTTCCTTTTGATTTCAGTCATCTCCACCTCTGTTCTCATTCAGCTTCCCACACATTTAATCACACCTAGGATGCCTTTTTCTTCACGCAATCATAGTTTCGTTTGCAAGATTTTAAGCTGGAAATTCTCTTTTCTGAGTGTAACCTCTGGTTCTTTCAGTTCTCTTCCTTCCACCAGACTCACGCTGCCTTCAGCTTGGGTTCTAGCCCCTCAAGCTGTCCTCATTCTCCCAGGCCATCTTTACGTTGTCTCAAGTCACCCCCCCCACCAAGCCAGAACTCCATGGCCAGCTGTTTCACCGTGTGCTCACCGCTCCCTCGCATTCCCACACTTCCTTTCTTTGGATAATCCCCAGGCCTGGATAACCCTCTGCTTACTGTTTTGGCTTCTGAATGTCCAAGTTTGCAGGAGAAAAAGGCCTTTTCTCCTATGCTACAGGAGCACCCTCACTGCCAGAAAGTCTCTCTGCCTCTCCCTGACCTCTGCTTGCCATGGCGGGGGAACAACTGTCCCCTTCATCGCCAGCGCCTCCCACTCTGTAGTGCTTCCTCCAGGCCTTGCCCCAACAACGATCTTCCATCTCGTTTGCCTCCTCAGTTGTTCTTTCTACATCTCCTTCCCCTCAGTACATAACACACTCAGATCTCCTCCATTCTAAAACCACCTTCTCAGCGCTCCACACCAGATCCCACCCTATGCTGACCCACGAAATGTCTTCAAAGAAAGTCTACACACACTCCCCAACCTGTCCCTCACTTGTTAATCCTTTACAATCCAACTTCTGCTCCCGCCACTCTGCCTGATCACCAACCTAACAACCACTAACGTAACGACCTCCCAGCTGCCAAGCTGCCAAGCCCAGATGGCAGTCCTCATCCTCTGTCTAGCACTTGGCACTCGGGCCCACGTGTCTTTTCTGAAACACTCTCCTTCCTTGATCACTGTTGTTGCTTTACTGTGGTTTTACTGCTGTATATTCTCTTCCTCAAGCATGATGCTCTTCTCTCAACACCACTAACTTGGTGAACACCTCTACGCTCATGGCTTCAACCAGGGCTTGGCAGACTTTTCTTAAAGGTCAGAGAATAAATCTTTTTCGCTTTGTGGGCCAAGAGGCAAAATCAGGGCAATTACGTAGGTGCTTATATAAACATTCAGAATGTAAAAACATTTTCGTTTGCAAGCCATCCAAAAACAAGTGGTGGGTTTGATTTGGCCTGTGGGCTGTAGTTCGGCGATCTCTGGTTTCAACCACCACCTCTAAACAGAAAACTCTCCACTTGGTACCGTCAGCTCCCACCTCTCTCTAGACTTCCAGATCTGTGCTTTAATTGCCTACAGGGCTTCTATATTTTGCTGTCCCACATGTACCTCCAATTCAGTGTGTTCAAAGCAAAATTCATCTCTCCACAAATTGCTTCCTTTTCTTGAATTCCCTATTTTTGCTAGTGGTTACATAATTCTCTCCGTCACCCAGGTCCAAAATCTGTCACTACTGACTTTTTTCTTCCTCTCTAAACTATTGGCAGTGTCACTTCTTAACCATCTCTTAAAAATCCCACCTCTCCATTCCATACAGTCTGTCGTGGTCCAAGCCTCCAGCATTTCTTGCCTAAATAATTGTCACAGTCCCTCACTGGTCTCCCTGTCTCCAGTCTGTGCCCCTTTCCAATCCAGGCTCTATACTGCAGTCAGGGATTTTTCTTTTTTAGGTCCTTTTCAATTTTTTGGAGGAATTTCAGGATAATTCTTTAAATGTTTGGTAGAATTATCCAGTGAAGCCATCTGGTCCTGAGCTTTTCTTTGTTGGGATATTTTTGATTACTGATTCAATTTTCCACTCATTATTGGTCTGTTCAGATTTTTTATTTCTTCATGACTCAGTCTTAGTAGGTTGTTTATTTCTGGGAATTTATCCATTTCTTCTAGGTTATCCAATTTGTTGGTATACAATTGTTCATAATATTCTCTTACATAATCTTTTTTATTTCTATGGCATTGGTTGTAATGTCTCCTCTTTCATTTCTGATTTTAGTTACAGTCTTTTCTCTTTTTTGTAAAATCTAGCTAAGCATTTGTCAATTTTGTTGCTCTTTTCAAAAAACTATTAGTTTTATTGATGTTTTTCTATTTCATTTATCTCTGCTCTAATCTTTATTATTTCCTTCTTTTCCTTTAGGTTTAGTTTGTTTTTCTTTTTCTAATTTCGTGAAGTGTAAAGTTAGATTGTTTATTTGAGATCTTTCTTTCTTTTTTTTGTTTTTTGAGACAGAGTTTCCCTCTGTTGCCCAAGCTAGAGTGTCAGCCTAGCTCACAGCAACCTCAAACTCCTGGGCTCAAGCCATCCTCCTGCCTCAGCCTTCCGAGTAGCTGGGACTACAGGTGTACACCACCCCACCCGGCTAATTTTGTTCTAGATCTTTTTAGTTGTTTGGCTAATTTCTTTCTATTTTTTAGTAGAGACTGGGTCTCGCTTTTGCTCAGACTGGTCTCGAACTCCTGACCTTGAGCGATCCTCCCGCCTCGGCCTCCCAGAGTGCTAGGATTACACTTGTGAGCCACGGCGCCCAGCTGAGATCTTTTTTAAATGTATGCATTTACAGCTGTAAACTTCCCTCTTAGCACTCCTTTTTCTGCATTCCATAAGTTTTCGTATGTTGTGTTTTCATTTTCATTTGTCTTGAGGTATTTTCTGATTTTCTTTGTGACTTCTTCTTTGACTCATTGGTTGTTTAAAAGTGTGTTGTTAAATTTTCACATATTTGTAGATTTTCCAGTTTTCCATGTGCCGTTGATTTCTAATTTCATTCCATTGTAATCAGAAAAGATACTTTGTATGATTTCAATTTTCTTGAATTTGTTAAGATTTGTTTTGTGGCCTAACTTGTGATCTATCCTGGAGAATGGTCCATGTACATGTGAGAAGCTGTCGTTGGGTGGAATGTTCTGTATATTTCTGTTAGGTCCAATGGGTCTTTAGTGATGTTCAAATCTGTTGTTGATCTTCTGTCTGGCCGTTCTTTCCATTATTGAAATTGGGGTATCGAAGTCTCCTATTATTATTGCGTTACAGTTTATTTTTCCCTTCAATTCTGTCAAAGTTTGCTTTTTATATTTAGGAGCTCTGATATTTGGTGCGTAGATATTTATAATTATTATGTCTTCTTGGTGAATTGACCCCTTTATAATTATATAATGTCCTTCTTTGTGTCTTTTGACAGTTTTTGATTTAAAGTCTATTTTGTCTGATAATAATACAGCCACTCCTGATCTCTTTTGGTTCCATTTGTATTTTTCCATTCCTTCACTTTCAGCCTATGTGTGTCCTTAAATCTAAAGTGACTGTCTTGTAGACATGATATAGTTGGATCCTGTTTTTTTTCAATCCATTCACCAAATCTACATCTTTTGATTGGGGAGGTTAATGCATTTATATTTAAAGTAAGTACTGATAGGGAAGGGTTGACTACTGCCTTTTTGTTGATTATTTTCCGTGTGTCTTGTAGCTTTTTCGTCCCTCCTTTCCTCTCTTACTGCTCTCCTTTGTGTGTCATTGACTTTTTTGGTACTGATATGCTTTGATTCCCTTCTTAGTTCCTTTTGTGTATATTCTGTAGATTTTTTTTGTGGATGCCATTGCAATTACATAAAATGTTTTAAAGTTATAAGATTTTATTTCCTGCTGATAAGAACTTAGCTTCCATTGCATACAGAAATTACTCATCTACAGCTCCACAGCCCTCACTTCATGTAATTTATGTCGAAAATTATATTTTTATATATTGTATACCCATTAACATAGATTTATAGTTTCTAAAATGTTTTTGTCACTTAAATTCTAGGGACCAAAATTAAAATAGTACAAGTTACTCTATTTGTCTGTGTATTTGTTTTTCCTGGAGAGCCTTATAGTTTCATGCATCTTGGTGTTGCTGTCTACCATCCCTCTATTTCAACTTGAAGGACTATTTTTAGCACTTCTCGTAGAGCAGTACTAGTGGTAATAAACTCCCTCAGCTTTTGTTTATCTGGAAAAGTCTTAATTTCTTCTTAATTTCGAAAGGACAGTTTTGCCAGATACAGTATTTTTGGCTGACAGGTTTTTTTCTTTCAGCACTTTGAATATATCATCCCTCCTGGCCTGCAACGTTATTATACTAATGAGAAATCTCCTGATAATCCTATGGAAGCTTCCTTATATGTGACAAATCACTCTTCTCCTGCTTTCAAGATCCCCTCTGTCTTTGAATTTAGACAGTTTGATTGTAATGTGTCTTACTGTGGTTTTCTTGAGATTTATTTTAGTTGGAGTTCTTTTAGCTTACTGAATCTGTATGTCCATTTCTACCCTCAGATTTGGGAAGTTTTCAGTCATTATTTCTTCAAACAAGCTCTCTGCTCCTTTCTCTCTCTTTTCTCCTCTTGGATTCCCATAACACACCTATTGGTCTTCTTCACAGTGTTCCATATATCCCTTAGGCTCTCTTCATGTTTCTTTATTCTCTTTTCTTTTTGCTTCTGTAACTCAATGATTTCAAATGACCTATCTTCAAGCTTGCTGATTCTTTCATTTGCCTGATCAAATCTGCTGCCAGATCTCTCCAATGAGTTTTTCATTCAGTTATTCTGTTTTCAGCTCCAGAATTTTTGTTTGGTCTTTTAAAATAGTTTCTAGCCCTTTGTTGATATTCTAATTTTGTTCATGCACTGTTTTCCTGATTTTTTGTTTAGTCGTGTGTGTTCTTCCTTAGCTGATTAAGCATCTTTATGAAATTTATTTTAAATTCTTTGTCAGGTAGTTCATAGATCTGTGTTTTTTTAGGGTGAGTTTCTGGAGTTTAGTTCCTTCATTTGGGCCATGTTTTCCCATTTCTTGTATGCTTTGTAATTTTTTTGCTGGGATTTGGGTATTTGAAAAAACAATCACCTCTACCAGTCTTTGCATACTTGCTTAGTGCAGGGAAAGACCTTTGTTAATCAGCCTGGCTGGAGGTTCTAGGACCTCTCAAACTTTTTTTGATCTCTTGTTTCTCCTAATGTCTTCCTGCAGATCTGTAGTCCTAACGTGCTGCCCACTTGTTTTCAGTGGCTTCCAAACTCTGATACCAGTCTTGTCAGTGCTCTGAGTCAGGCAAGACAGACACCAGTCCCCCAGGCAGTTCCTAGACAAGCTGGAATGTGGGACACATGGTCCACTCTTTAGTTTTCCATCCCGAGGGAGGAGCCGGGATATGGGGAATTTCCTCCTGGTTGCTCTGTGCTATGCCACATAGGAAGAGGGACATGAATGCCACAAATTTTGCTACCCCTTTTGCTGGAATCCTTTCTTGACTTTACAATGGCCTAGGCACTGTAATTTTTAAAGTGGTCTCTAGAGTTCTCATAGAGTTATTCTTGTATATTTATTTATTTATTTATTTATTTTTTATTTATTTATTTTTGAGACAGAGTCTCACTCTGTTGCCCGGGCTAGAGTGCCGTGGCATCAGCCTAGCTCACAGCAACCTCAAACTCCTGGGCTCAGGAGATCCTCCTGCCTCAGCCTCCCAAGTAGCTGGGACTACAGTCATGCGCCACCATGCCCGGCTGATTTTTTCTATATATTTTTAGTTGTCCAGCTAATTTCTTTCTAATTTTAGTAGAGACAGGGTCTCGCTCTTGCTCAGGTTGGTCTCAAACTCCTGAGCTCAAAGGATCCTCCCGCCTCGGCCTCCCAGAGTGCTAGGATTACAGGTGTGAGCCACCGCGCCCGGCCCCAATATGTATACTTTTTTACAAAGGACAAGGTCTCGGCCAGGCCCTGCAGCTGGGTCTCATCAGTAGATCTAGCTAGAAAACATAAAGGCAGCAGAAAAGAGGCTGAGCTGATAGTCCTCAAGTCCTTGTGCAGTGGAAGCACCTGTCCCTCTCTGTCTGTTATTTGTTGGTCCCTGCACGTACCTTGCATTTTTCTGGCTTTGTGCCTTGGCTACAGCTGCTCCTTTCTCCTGGTGTGCTCTCTTCCAGTTTCCATTACTTAAAACCCTATCCTTATTTCAAAGTCGATCTCAAATGCTACCTCCTTCATGATTCTTCAAACTGGATAAGATCTCTCTTTCCTCTGAATTCCCCAAATCACTTAAAGTTGAAAAAACCCTACTTTTAAACCTTTTCTCTTTACCAATAAGTTGTCATTATAGAAAATTTGTATAAAATTGATCTCATAGAAGTAAAAAGTAGGACAGAGGATATTAGAAGCTGGGAAGGGCAGGGGGAAGGGGAAATAGGGAGAGATTTGTCAAAGGATACAAAATTACAGCTAGATAGAAGGATTACGTTCTAGTGTGCTATAGCATTTTAGGATGCCTATAGTTAACAATAATATATAGTTTCAAACAGCTAGAATGTTCCCAACACAAATGATAAATGTTTGAGATGACTGATATGCTAATTACCTTAATCCGATCACTATTGCAACATCACTATGTATCCCATAAATATGTACAATTATTATGTCAATTAAAAATTTTCGAAGAATACTTTAAATTTTTTTTAAAAAGAGAGAATTTATAAGACACAGTTATGTAAAAAGCAGAGAACACAGTCCCTGACAATGCTACTGGCCGTCATCAGCATCACGACCATTTGGCCAAATCTCTCTTGTGGCTTTCACTGCCTTCTGGCCTGGAGTGCCATTTTTTCCTCCCACTTGATTGTGAGCACCTTGAGGGCTAGGACTGGCTTGCTCATCTTCGCATTTCCTGAGACCTCCAAGGAGCAAGTTCTTGGTCACCAACTAGTAGATCACACTGGCCTCTTGGGAATGTGGGGCTCCCATTTTGCCTGCTGATACAGCCTTGTTGAAGTGGGCCCAGTACTTGATATGGCTGTCCAAGGGCAGCAGTGGGCAGCTGAGGGGGTGAAGGGAGCTTCCTTTCATCTCTCCCCCTTCCTCATATCCTCTTGGATGATCGACCCTCCTATGTAGAAAAATTTTACAGCACAATTTAAAAAATAACCTAACTGCCCTAACTTACAGCCTTGGGTGGCGCAGAATCTACTTTGAGGCCACAAATTTAACTAAATGTTTCACCATCCCATAACTACGAGTGATAACTTTCCAGCCTGCCCTATCTTTACCCTTATGGCCCCAGGACCAACTCTCTACATTTAGCCAAATCTAAAACTTTAGATTCTGTAAACTGTAGCTTCCACTTTGAGGCACCAAATTCTAAACCAATTAGGATACAAGTTCAGCTCCTAGTAAATGGGATTTGAAAAACAGTGGCTTAAACAAATTAGGGTTTTTTTTGGTCTCTCTCTAATTTCTATCTAAGGAATAGTCTGAAGATAGTCCATCCAGGGCTGAAATAGTGTCTTCGTGATGTTTTCAGGGATGCATACTCCTTTTTTAATTTATGCTCAGACGTTAGGGTGGTCATTTAGCCTTCACAATATGGCTGCATGAGCTCCAGCCTTCACATCTACCTTTAAGGCAGCAGGGAGGAAGAAAAGGCAAAGGGAAAAGGAGATCAGCTCTCCCTCTCATCTTTCTTTTGCTATAAAATATATTTGTATGAGCATATAGGCACTTTTGAGGGGGGGAGAAATGATACTCGAATTTCAGTACTAGGTTCAATAGACTATAATGCTGAAGAATGACATGATATATCCAGTGTGGAATAGGCAGTGGCACATTGAAACAAATGTTAAACCAGGAACACTTAATCTGCAAGGGAATTTATAATAATAATTTAAAGCTTCACAAGGCAGGATTATTCTAATTTAAAACACTAAGAAATAGCCCAATTATGAAAAACAAAATCAGCTTCCGAGGGTACCAAAAAAGATGTGGGGCAAACAAGAGAAAAATTAGCATTGGTTGAGTTATAAATACAGATTTTCCATAAGACAGCCATTAATTATTATTCAATGGAAAATCTTGCAAAAATACAAAATAAAACCCAAATCAGTGGTCTCTGTAACTCAAATTTTTTTTTTTTGAGACAGAGTCTCACTCTGTTGCCCAGAGTAGAGTGCCATGGTGTCATCATAGCTCACAGCAACCTCAGACTCCTGGGCTCAAACGATCCTCCTGCCTCAGCCTCCTGAGTAGCTGGGACTATAGGCGCTCGCCACGACGCATGGCTAATTTTTCTATTTTTAGTAGAGACGGGGTCTTGCTCTTGCTCAGGCTGGTCTTGAACTCCTGACCTCAAGGAATCCTCCCACCTCGGACTCCCAGAGTGCTAGGATTACAAGGCGTGAGCCACTGTGCCCGGCCTGTAACTCAAAATTTACCTGCAATAAAGGCAAGGCAATAGACTCAGGTCGTGGCTTGTCGAATATCCCCTGCACTAACATTATCTACAAAAGCACCTGGACAATTTATACCCAGCGACTCCTTATACACGCTGAATGGGATTCACGTGAAATGACGCCCTGTACATAACTGTACAGAGCTGAAAGAGCATTCTCCATCTCCTGGGGGAGTTATCAATATATAGTAGGAGATCTAATATTTCACATCTTTGTTGCCTTATCATAATTTAAATGCATTTCAGGATGTGATTTTGTTTTGGAAGATACTTCCCCTTAAATATGTGCCCTAGGACTATAATTCGCAACAAATAATAAAATGAAACTCTAGCTTTGAGGTACTAACACACACAACCCCAGCTAAGGGATAGTATCTTGTAGGACAATGAGGTCAGCGAGCCTCCTAAGGAATTTTCCTCAAAGCCTCACATACCAACTTCTACTTAAATCTCACAGAATTTAGTCATTGGTCAGAATTTAGTCATGTGGTTATCTTTCTCTTAGAGAAAGTCTAGGAAATGTAGTTTTTTAGCTGGTACACATTGCTACCCCCCACAAAATCAGGGTTTTGTTAATAAGGACGAAGGAAAGAGAAAATCAGACGTGGGCAACTCTAATTAGTTGGGATGGGAAGGAATTTATTCCTGGCAGAATCGTTAGAAGGGCTTTAGGAGCAGGTCTAGGCAAAGCTCCCAGAAATAATACCACTTAATTGGTCTGATTAACCTCAGAAACATTGCCTCTGCTGCCACCCATGCCAGCGAAACAGGTGACCTATGCCCAGCCTGTTTCCTCCTGTCACTTCTTTTTCAAAGTTTCAAAAAATTTTTATTTTTATTTTTAATTATTATGGGTACATTATAGTATGTATTTATAGGGCACATGTGATGTTTTCATACAGGCATACAATGTGTAACAATCAAATCAGGATAATTGGGGTATCCATCACCTCAAGCATTTATCCTTTCTTTGTGTTAGGAACATTCTGATTCTACTCTTTTAGTCATTTTAAAGCATACCATAACTTATTGTTGACTATAGTCACTTTGTTGTGCTATCAAATATTGTTCATTCCATCTAGTTATGTAACTATAATTTTGCACCACTTACCCATCCCCACTTTATCCCTCCCTCCCTGCTGTCCTTCTCATCCTCTGGTAACCATCATTCTACTCTCTGTCTCCAGGAGATCAATTGTTTTAACATTTAGCCTTCACATATGAGTGCGAACATGTGAGATTTGTCTTTCTGCGCTTGGCTTATTTCATTTAATGTTTTCCACTTTGATCCATGTTGTTGCAAATGGCAGGGTTTCATTCTTTTTTATGGCTATATAATATTTTATTGTATATATGTACCACAATTTCTTTATCCATTTATCTGTTGATGGACACTTAGGTTGATTCCGAATCTTGGCTATTGTGCATAGTGCTGCAATAAACGTGGGGGTGCAGATATCTTTTCAATAAATTGATTTCCTTTCTTTTGGATATATACCAGGTTGTGAGGTTGCTGGGTCATATGGTAGTTCTATTTTTGTTTTTTTGAGTAACCTCTATTCTGTTCTCTGTAGTAGTTGCACCAATTTACTTTTCCACTAACAGTGTATGAGGGTTCCCCTTTTTCCTCACCAGCATTCGTTATTGCCTGTCTTTTTCATAAAAGCCATTTTAACTGGGGTGAGATGATATCTCATTGTAGTTTTTATTTGCATTTCCCTGATGACTAATGATGTTGAGCATTTTTTTCAGATACCTATTGGCCATTTTTATGTCTTCTATTGAGAAATGTCTATTCAAATCTTTTGCCCATTTTAATTGAATTGATTTTTCCCCCATTGAGTTGTCTGAGCTCCTTATATATTCTAGTTATTAATCTCTTGTCAGATGGGTAGCCTGCAAATATTTTCTCCCATTCTGTAGGTTGTCTCTTTACTTTGTTGATGGTTTTCTTTGCTGTGTAGAAGTTTTTGTAGCTTGATGTGATCCCATTTATCAGATTTTGCTTTGGTTGCCTGTGCTTTTGACATATTACTCAAGATATCATTGCCCAGACCAATGTCCTGGAGCATTTCCCCAGTGTTTTCTTTTACAGTTTCATAGTTTGACTTTAGATTTAAGTATTTAATCCATTTTGATTTGATTTTTGTATATGGCGAGAGATAAGGGTCCAGTTTCATTCTTCTGCATATGAACATCCAGTTTTCCCAGCACCATTTATTGAGACTGTCCTTTCCCAACTGTATGTTCTTGGCAACTTTGTCAATGATAAGTTCACTATAGATGTATGGACTTATTTCTGGGCTCTCTATTCTGTTCCATTGGTCTACGTGTCTATTTTTATGCCAGTATCATGCTGTTTTGGTTACTACAGCTCTGTAGTATAATTCAAAGCCAGGTAATTTTATTCCTCCAGTTTTGTTCTTTTTGCTCAGGATGGCTTTGGCTATTTTGGGTCTTTTGTCATTTCATATAAATTTTAGGATTATTTTTTGTATTTCTGTGAAGAATCCCTGTGGTATTTTGATGGGGATTGCATTGAATCTGTAGATTGCTTTGGGTAGTATGGACATTTTAACAATAATGATTCTTCCAATCTATGAGCATGGAATATCTTACTGTTTTTTTGTGTCCTTTTCAATTTCTTTCGTCAATGTTTTATAGTTTTAATTGAAGAGATATTTCACTTCTCTGGTTAAATTTATTCCTAGATATTTTATTTTATTTGCAGCTATTGTAAATGGGATTACTTTCTTGATTTCTTTTTCAGATTGTTCACTGTTGGCATATAGAAACGACACTGATTTTTGCATGTTGATTTTGTATTTTGCAACTTTACTGAATTTGTTCATCAGTTCTAATAGTTTTTTTGTGGAGTCTTTAGGTTTCTCTAAATATAAGATAATATTGTCTGCAAACAAGGATAATTTGACTTCTTCCTTTCCAATTTGGATGTCCTTATTTATTTCTCTTGTCTGACCACTCTAGCTAGAACTTCCAGTACTATGTTGAATAATAGTGGTGAAAGTGGGCATCCTTGTCATGTTCCAGATCTTAGAGGAAAGGCTTTCAATTTTTCCCCATTCAGTATGATACTAGCTGTGGTTCTGTCATATAAGGCCTCCTGTCACTTCTGAATCAAAGCCTTCCACGGGTGCATGATATTGGTGAAAACTAGGTCACAGATCTGCAAGGGAGTCTGGGAAATGTAGTTAAAGATTTTCAAAAAAAGTTTCCCAGCCTCTTTTGCATCATTAATCAAAAGAAAATGCAAATTAAAACCACACATGAGATGTCACCTCACGCTATTATCAAAAGTGTTATTCTCAAAAATGGCTATTATCAAAAAGAGAAGAGACAACAAATATTGGTGAGGATGTGGAGAAAAGGAAACCCTAGTACACTGTTGGTGGGAATATAGATTGGCACACTCATTATGGAAAACAGTATGGAAGTTCATAAAGAAATTAAAAATAGAACTACCATATGATACAGCAATCCCTGTTCTGGGTATTTACCCAAATGAAATGAAATCACCACCTCATGAAGATACCTGCACTCCCATGTTCATTGCAGCATTATTCACAATAGCGAAGATATGGAGACAGCTTAAGTGTTCACTGATGGATGAATGGATAAAAATATGGTATATATACACACACACACAACATACACACACACACACACACACACACACACACAATGGAATTTTATTCAGCCTTAAAAAAGGAGATCCTGCCATTTGCCACAACCTGGATAGATCTAGAGGACATTATACTAAGTGAAATAAGCCAGACACAGAAAGAAAAATATTGCATGATCTCACTTATATGTAGAATCTTTAAAAAAAGGTCAAACATACAGAGATAGAAAATAAAACAGTGCTTACCAGGGTTGAGGAGGGGAGAAGGGGAGGAAATAGGCAGATGCAGGTCCAAGGATACAAAGTAGCAGTTTTGTCAGATGAATCAAGTCTGGAAATCTAATGTACAACATGAGGGCTATAGTTAATAAAATTGTATTCATTAGGGATTTTCGTTAAACAAGTAGATTTTAGCTGCTCATGTCACAAAAAAGTATGTGTAGTGATAGATAATGTTAATTTGCTTTACTTTAGTAACCATTTTACTGTCTATATGTATCCCATAACATCATGCTGTAAATCTCAAATATGTACAATAAAATTCATGAAAAAATATTCTACATGAAGAAGGTGGAATTCACAGTAGCCGTGACTCAGCATATTTCATTGAGTCTAAGACATATCTTTTTTTTCACATTTTCATGTCTCAGAAATCTGGATACTTCTGACAGTAGGTGATGGCTATTGGCCATTTGGTAGTTTTGTGGTATGGCTGACATTGCCTATGCATGAAATCCTCTTTTAAGATCAAGAAAGCATCTCTACTGAAAGGGTTCAGATGGGGTCTCAGTAGCTTAGGAGAAAATCCTGAAGCCAACAGGGGAGCAGTCTGTTGATAAAAGCTATATCACCAAAGAATAGCATAGGGCGTAAAACCAGCAACACAGATAACTCTGAGTTAAAAGGTATTCAGAAGAATTCTACACCAAATATAAAGAACTTCTAGAAATGAGTTAAGTGATTTATTTTGCTTATGTTTTCCTTTTTTATGTATGCACAAGATCTACACCTAAATATAAATAAGATCTTTTGATAAAAACAAAATAAAAATTCCAATTATAGAAAAAAATAACCCATTGACTCAGTTACACTGTTCTAGGAAATTATTTAAAAGAAAACAAATTCTCTATGTACAAAGATAGTTGATCACAGCAGTACAATTTATAAGGGCAAGAAAATCTAACAACCTAAATGTTCAACAATGACAATGACAAGAGCTACTAATATCTGCTGAAATTCTAGTATGTGCCAGGCCCTCTACATACCTTATCCCATTTGATTTTTATAATAGCCACCTGAGGTAGATATTAATCTTATCTCCATTTTATATACAAGACACAGATATGTGATAACCTGCTCAAGGTCACACAGATAGTACGTGGTAGAATCAGGACTTAAACTCTGGATATTGGTTTATACACATCCAAACTTTGCTATGCAACTGTTAGAAAACACAGTATGTTGCAATAATAAATATGCTACACACTTCTAGGGAAAAGGAAAACAGATCTGTAAATACACTATAATCACAACTATGTAAAACATGTATATAAAAGGGTAAAAAGTCAACAAGTCTGTAAAATATCTAGAGCCATATCACAGTACACCATGAATGTCCAAGCACAGTTTCTGGGGACGAGTGGATCCAGCGGCTCTGAATCTTTTTCGGGTCATGGGACCTGTATTAGTTAGCTCAGGCTCCCATAGCAAAATACCACAGGCTGGGTGGCTTACATGGCAGAAATTAATTTTCTCACAGTTCTGGAGGCTGGAAGTCCAAGATCAAGGTGCTGGCAAATTCGGTTCCTCATGAGGGCCCTCTTCTTGACTTATAAATTGCTGCCTTCTCGCTGTGTCCTCACATGGTGGAGAAAGAGCTTGAGCTTTGATGTCTCTTCTTCTTATAAGGGTACCAGTCCTATTGGATTAGATCCTCACCCTCACTTAACCTTAGTTACTTCCCTAAAGGCCCTGTCTGCAAATAGTTACATTGGAAGTCAGGGTTTAAAACATATGAATTTTGGAGGGATACTATTCAGTCCACAACAGGACCCCTTCGATAATCTGATGACAGCTCTGTACACTCTCCCCAGGAGACTACATCCATTACCATCCACAAATATGAACACAATTTCAGAAAGTTCATGGACCCCTGACTGAGAACCACTGTTCTAGGCCACCTTCCTCTTTTCAAAGATAGAGAAACAGAAGTTCCAAAAGGGGAAGTGATTTTCAGCAGGTTAGAGGAAAGCTGGGTCTCCTGATTCCTCATCTAGTGCTTGCCCTGCCTTCCTCTGCCATCTGCTAGGCCTGTAAAGAACTGTGCAATAACAAGAGACAGCCATCCTGGGTGACCTCAGTATACTACCATGGGTCCTGTGGGTGGGGTAAAGGGAACAGCTGATTCTTCACCTGGGATGCTCTTCTGGGCCAATCTGGCTCTAGCTGTAACTGACAGCAGATGGGATATATTGTGGGGCTTAGAATCAGTCAAGAAATCGGGAAGAAGCTGCACCAACTTCGCTATCCATCCACACCAGGCCTGAGAGGAGTAGGAGCAGCTTCTGTCCTGCTGAAGGGACAAAATGGAGACTGAAGAGGCACAGCCTTGAACACTCTGGTTGCCTTGACATGGCACTGCCCCTCAAGTTCTCAGAATCCTCACTCGTGCACTACGCATGAGTTGGCCTATTAGATTTCTCCAAGCTCTAATATTCTATACTTCTATGATTTTAGGGCAGGAACTATGGAGGAAAAAATATCAGTTGAGGCGTTTGGGTCCTAGAATTATGGGCAAATCATTTTTTCCCACAAAATGTCTTCTGGTATGATAGAATTAACAATAAAGAAAATGTAGTTTAAAGGGATGAAAAATCCTTAACAAGAATCCGGGGAGACCCTTTACTTAAGTAGTCATTTAAAGTAAAATTCACTTAGTGTGGTGGCGCATGCCTGTAGTCCCAACTACTCAGGAGGCTGAGGCAGGAGGATCGCTTGAGTCCAGGAGTTTGAGATTACAGTGAGCTCTGACCGTGTCACTGCACTCCAGCCTGGGCGACAGAGTGAGGCCCCATCTCAAAAAAAAAAAAAAAAGGAAAGAAAAAGAAAGGTTTGACGTAAATGGTTCCTTGACTTCTGTTTCAGACCCACCCTTAAGTAAGGGAGGTGACATAGAGGGACTTCTAAATAATGGAGTCAGAGAATGGAGTGGTAGTTATGATGGGAAATACTATTTATCTTTAGGCAGAGGGATGGCCCCAGAGAATCGTTTTTATTCCATTTCATCAATTAATGAAATAAATAGCCTCGACATTCTTCCTACTTGACCCTATTAACGCCACCAAGCAGTGTGGAGCCTTCACTTGAGCCATCTTGGGGGTGCCCATGGCTAGAAAGAAAAAGCAGGGAAAACTCACTGTGGATTGGAGGCTGACTTTTTAGGAAAATACTTCTAGCTTTGCTCCCCACAAACAGTGGGGCCTTGAAGGGCTGTACACCCCCACCTACTGTCGCTCTGCGTCTCAGGGCCGCATCACTGGTCTCAGTTTCTGCCTGCAGAAAAGAAAGAGGAAGAAAAGAATTGCTGAGGTGGAAGCGGCGGCGAGGTTAGCGTTAAGATGCAAGTGCTAAACAGGCAAGGGAGATGCAGCCCATCAAAACAACAATCGCCACCACTGCCACCGCCTTCATTGGCACAAACGACCCCTTCAGTCTCAGAAGCGAACAGTGCAGAAGAGGACTAATTCAAAAGGCACAAATCAGCCTCCGAGGTCAAGTGAGGCACCACAAGAGCAGAAGAACGGGATCCATTTGTATTTGCCATCAAATTGGTACTAACTGATCAACACTAGGGTGATCACATGACAGAAATACTCTCTAGAGATTAGGGGGACGGGCGGGCAAATCTACAACTAAAGGACACGGGGAGCACTAAAGGGAGGGAAAGGCATGCCTTTAACTCACATTTGGATGAGGCGAAGACATAAAGTGTAATTAGAATGTTTGTACCCTCACAATACCCCGGAATAATAAATAATAGGAAAAAAAAGAAACCCACAGCCCAGTCACCCATGCCTGCCTAAACAGCCTCACCCAGCTGCCACTCTCACCTCTGTGGGGAGACTATAAGCAAAGCAATCTCCCACAGTACCAGCCTCCATGGAGAGGGATGAACCCAGCCCCCAACTTGAACTTCATACAATGATCTGGGGAACAACCCACCTCCCCCCAGAAAGATGATCCAGCACTGACTTGAACTATAACAATCACAGGGGAATAGGACAAAATAGAATAGCTTCACAACAGACTCTCAGTGTACCTCCCCCTCCCCTGCCAGGTAAACATTTCAGAGTAGGACACGAAAGCACCATCTAGGGACCTTCTCATCTTCTAACAAAGCAAGAGAGTTCCCAGCAAAGGAGAACAGGTGTTCTGCAAATCTATTAGTCTTGGGCTCAGAAATTAGGATTCAGATGAGAAGAAACCAGAAAAATAATCCTGGTAATATGAAAAAAAAAAAAAAAAACAATTCAACACTCTCCAGGGATCACAAAATGGAGCTACAGTAGTGGACTTTAACTGTAAGGAAATTGTTGAAATGACAGAAATAAAATTAAGAATGTGGATGGCAAATAAGATGAATGGAATTGAAGAGAAAGTTTAAAACCTACAAAAAGCAGCCAAAAAATATTTCAAGAAGTCAATGGAAAAAATGAAAAAGTTGCTAAAAAGGCAACGTAAGATAAGATATAATAGAACTTCAGGAAATTAAAGAGTCATTTAGGGAATTGCAAAACACAGCAGAAAGCTTCAACAGGAAAGTAAACCAAGGAGAAGAAAACATCTCAGAGCTTGAAGACAAAGCTCTTGAGTTACTTTGCTCATTGTAAGAAGTAGAAAAGAGAATTTAAAAGACTGAGCAATCACTTAGAGATATATGGGACTATGTGTAGTGAAATAATATATGAATTACAGTTATCCCCAAGGGAGAAGAAGAATGAGCAAAAAACATGAAAAATCTATTCAAAGGGACTACTGAGGAAAATTTCCCTGGTATTCCCAGAGATTCAGACATCCATATATAAGATGGTCATTGAATACTGGGAAGATTCATAGCAAATATGACATCTCCAAGATACAGTAATCAACCTGGCCAAGGTCAAAATGAAGGAGAAAATTCTAGAAGCAGCAAAGGAAAACAACTATCGTATAAAGGAAAAACCATCAGGTTAACTGCAGACTTCTCAGCAGACACCTTACAAGCCAGAAGGTATTGGGGGCCATCTTAAGTATTCTTAAGTAAAACAAGTGCCAGCCTAGAATTTTATATCCTTCAAAATGAAGGAGAAGTAAAGACGTTTCAAGACAAGCAACCACTGAGGGAATTTGTCACAACTAGACCTGCCCTGCAAGAAATACTCAAAACTGCATCGCATATGGATCAGCACAATATATACTCACTAATGTAAAATCACTAAAGCTCATAGCTTATATAAAACAATAGCAAAAGAAGGAAAACAAAGGATTAAGGTACTACCCAACATGATGAACAGAACATTATTCCACACATCAATACCGTCACTAAATGTTAACTGTCTGAATGCCCCACTGAAATGACACAGATTGGCTGAATGGATGAAAAAATACAATCCAAGTATCTGGTATCCCCAGGAAACATATCTAACCACCAAGGATTCACACAGACACAAGGTGAAGGGATGGGAAAATACATGCCATTCAAACAGAAACCAAACAGAACAGGTATACCCATTCTAATTTCAGATAAAATTGACTTTAAGTCAATAATGGTAAAAAGAAAAAGGTGGTCATTATGTAATGGTAAAGGGAACAATTCAACAAGAAGACACAACAATCCTAAATATACATACACATAACACAGGAGTTCCTAGAGTCATAAAGAAAATTTTACTAGATCTAACCAAAGAAATAAATAGTGGCATTATAATTGCTGGGACTTCAACACTCCACTGACAGAGATGGGCAGATAATCGTAGCAGAAAATAAATAAAGAAACATTGAATTTAAATGGGACTCAAGATCAAATATAACTAACAGACATTTACAGAATATTCTACGCAAAAAGTACTGAATATACATTCTTCTCATAAGCACATGGGACATCTCCAAGAGTAATCATATCTTAGACAACCAAGCATGTCTCAACAAATTAAAAATATTGAAATCATAGCATGTATCTTCTCAGACCACAGTGGAGCAAAACTAGAAATCAATTTCAAAAGAAGCACTAAAATTTTGACAAAGTCATGGAAATTAAATGATCTGTTGTTGGACGATTATTGGGTCAATCATAAAAGCAAGATGGAAATCAAGAAATTCTTCAAACTGAACAAAAAAGGAGACAAAAGCTATCAATATCTATGGGATTCAGCAAAAGCAGTCCTAAGGGCAAAATTTATGGCCTTAAATGCCTACATCAAAAAGGCAAAAAGATCACAAATATAACAACCTAATGTCACGTCTCAAGAAACTAGAAAAGGAAGAGCAAACCAAACCTAATGCCAGCAGAAGAAAAGAAAAAAAGGACACAACAGAACTAAACAAAATGGAAAACAAACAAATAAAATACAGAGGATTCATGAAGCAAGAAGTTTATTCTTTGAAGAGATAAACAAAATTGATAGACCTCTTGCTAGATTAACCAAGAATAGAAGAGGAAAGATCCAGTTAAGCTCAATCAGAAATGAAGAAGGCGATATTACAACTGATATCATAGAAATACAAAATATCATCCATGAATACTACAAAAATCTCTATTCACATTAACTAGAAAATATAGAGGAAATGGAAAAATTCCTGAAAAAACACACAACCTCCAAAGAATCAATCAGGAAGAAATAGAACTCCTGAACAGACCAATAATGAACAATGTAATAGAAGCGATAATAAAAAATCTCTCAACGACAAAAAAAGCCTGGACCAGATGGAATCACAGCTGAATTCTACCAGACCCACAAGAAAAGGAGGTACCCATACTGTAGAAATTCTTCCATAACACTAAGGAGGAGGGAATCCTCCCTAATTCATTCTCTGAAGCCAATATCACATTGATACCATACCCAGGAAAGAACACAACAAAAAGAGAAAACTACAGATCAATATCCCCGATGAATATAGATGCAAAAATCTATAAATAAAATACTAGCAAACCAAATTTAAGAGCACATCAAAAAATGATGCACCGTGACCACGTACGCTTTATCCCAGGGATGCAAAGATGACTCAACATAGGTAAATCAATAAATGTGATTCACCACATGAACAGAAGCAAAAACAAAGATCATATTATTATCTCAAAAGATGAAGAAAAAGTATTTGATAAATCCAGCATTCTTTCATTATAAAAACCCTCAACAAAGTAGGTGCAAAAAGAACACATCTCAAAATTATAAAAGCCAAATATGACAAACCCACAGCCAACATAATAATGAATGGGGAAAAATTGAAAGCATTTCTGCTTAGAACTAGAACAAGACAAGGGTGCCCACTTTTACCACTTTTATTCATCATAGTACTGGAAGTCCTACCCAGAGAATAGAGGCAAGAGAAAGCAATAAAAGTTATTCAAATTAATAAGAAAAGGTCAAACTATTGCTTTTGGTGATGACATGGTCTTATACCTAGAAAATCCCAAAGACTCCACCAAAAGATCACAAGAATTGATAAATAAATTTAATAAAATCTCAGGTTACAAAATCAATGCATCAATGGCATTTCTATATATCGATGACAGTCCAGCTGAGAGTGAAATCAAAGACTCAGTATCATTCACTATAGCTACAAAGAAAATAAATACCTAGGAATATACTTAACCAAGGAGATGAAAGATCTCTTTATGAAGAACTATGAAACACTGATGAAAGAAATCACAGATGACAAAAATAAATGGAAAAACATATCATGCTCATGGATCAGTAGAATCAACATTGTTAAAATGTCCATATTGGCCAAAGTGATTTATAGATTCAATGCAATCCCCATAAAAATACCAATAACATATTTCACAGATCTAGAAAAATAATTCTACTCTTCATTTGGAACCAAAAAAGAGCTCAAGTAGCCAAAGCAATCTTGATCAAAAAGAATAAATCTGAAGACAGCACATTAACAGACTTTAAACTGTATTACAAGACAATAGTAACCAAAACAGCATGGTATTGTTACAAAAACAGAGGCCTAAACAAATAGAAAAGAACAGAGAACCCAGATATAAAACCATATACCTACAACCAACTCATTTTCAACAAAGCAGATAACATACACTAGGGAAACTAAGCACTATTATAAAGGGTGCTGGGAAAATTGGATAGCCATATGCAGAAGAATGAAACAGGACCCCAACACTCACCATTTAGAAAAATTAATTCAAGATGGATAAAAGACTTAAATTTAAGCCATGGAACCATAAAAATTTTACAAGTAAATATAGGAAAAAACTCTTCTAGGTATCAGCCTAGGCAAAGAATTTATGGCTAAGACTCAAAAGACAATGACAGCAATAACAAATATAAATAAATGCAACTTGATTAAAGTAAAAAGTTCTGTACAGCGAAGGAAATAATCAACAGAACAAACAGACAACCTACAGAATAGGAGAAAATATCTGCAAACTATACATTCAATAAAGGAATGTACAAAGAACTCAAACAAATCAGCAAGGAAGAAATGAACAATCCCATTAAAAATGAGCAAAAGACATGAACAGAAGCTTTTGAAAAGAAGAGAGACAAATGAACAACAAACATATGAACAAATGCTCAAAATCATTCGAGAAATACAAATTAAAACCACAATGGGGTAAGATATCACCCTACCTCTGTCAGAATGGCTCTCATTAAATAGCCAAAAAGCAATAGATGTTGGCATGGATGCAGAGAGAAAGGAATGCTTATACACTCTTGGTGGGACTGCACTTCAATGCAATCTCTTTGGGAAACTCTATGGAGATTCCTGAAAGAACTAAAAGTAGGCCTATCATTCAATCCAGCAATCTGACTACCAGGTATTTACCCCAAGAAACAGAAGTTATTTTATCAAAAAGACACCTGCACTTGAATGTTTATTGCAGCACAATTCGCAATCACAAAGATGTGGAACCAACCTATTTGCCCATCAATTCGTGAGTGGATTAACAAAATGTGACATATATATACACACACACACACACACACACCATGGAGTACTACTCAGCCATAAAAAGAAATGAATTCATCTCTTTTGCAGAAATGTAGATGGAAACGGAGACCATTATCCTAAGTATCTCAGGAATTGAAAACAAACACCACATGTACTCTGATAATTTGGAACTAATCGATGGGAATACGTGGGCACAGAGAGAAGTAAAAGTCATTGGAAATCAAGAAGAGGGGGGAGGGTAGCAGGAGTAAAAACCTACCTAACAGGTACAGTGAACACTATTTTGGTGACTGGCACACTAATAGCCCTGACTTAAGCATTGTAAAAACCATCCATGTAAAAAAATTTGTACCCCCTTAATATTTTGAAATAAAAACATAAATGAATAATAATGGCCACATACACAAAAATAAATAAAATATGGTGATCTAAAACTCTTCCTCTATTGGAAAAAATAATGTATATGAAAAAATACAATAAACTTTAATTCAGTGAAAATTTCTAGATATTAATTAATTACTGTTTGGACTTTTTTCTATGAATATTTAATTATTGATTTAAACATTTTAAGTTAAAGAAATTTTCACTTAAAATGGCCACATAATGTGGTTTAATAGTCAATTTTTTATGCTAAAGAATAAAGATTTTCATTAAGCATTGTAAGTTGCATTCAATAGCCTTAAGATACACCATGCCACAGTCCACTGACAGTCAATCAGACCCAACAGCAGTTCATTCTTTCGCAATCCAAAATAGTCAATTATTTTTATTGGATTGCTTAATTATGTAAATTAGTTTATATGAATACAAAGAACTGCAATGAAAATTTAAATATTACAGTTTCCCTAATCATTTTTGAAAAATATAATAAGTATCTTTTCTTTCTAATGAATTTTTCTCTGATTTTTATTATGTATGTCCACTAAGTGACATTCAAGAAATCTTACTGATTTCAATTGGAGAAAAAATAGAAAGAAGAACAAATTTAATCTGTTAACTCTGAAACAAAATTTAGGAAGAAGCATCTTTTTTTGGGGAAATTGACTTAAAGAAAAAAGTTTTCTCATATATCCCAATGGAAATATTCATTTTCTATTTTCTGATTATTCTCAATCTGGGTTATGGGTAACTATTAGCTAGCTACAATGTTTCTAAAATGCATCAGAGAATTTTACAGATTAATATCAGATAAGTGGTTGGGAAAGAAAAAATACAATTCAGTGATGTTCTGAAGTAGGAATCTGTGTCACTTGAACAGGTAGGGAGCTGCTTACAGTGTTTAGATATTGACCTGAGAAGAGGAAGCAGTCAAGACCTAAGTGGATAGTGAAGGAGTATAAGGACACTTCACCCATAGTTTCCATTGTCAACTCTCAAGTTTGGTTACTACTACATTTATTTAAGCATGAGTAAATACACATATGAGTTGGTGGGGGGTGATGGCAGATGAATACATATGAATATACAATACAATTTAAATGACCACCTCTTGGGTGATTATATTCTAAGTAATTTGTAATAGATTTTGTATTCTTTCAGCGATCCTATGAGGTAGATATTATTAGTCCCATTTTATGGGTAAATATGTGAGATTTAGGGAGGTTAAATTGCTTCTTCAAAGTCAACCATCTGATAAATGGCAAGGACGACATTTGCTTGGTCTGTCTGGCTCTAAAGTGCATACTCTTAATCACTGTTCTAATGCATTGAAGACTTTGAGACTATATCTGGAATCATTTTTCTAAAAAAAATAATACTAATTCCAAAATATTATCTATCTATCTATCTATCTATCTCTCTATATATTAAGTTTGAAACAGATAATTCATTTTTTTCTGTGTACAGGGATTCAAGAAAAGGAGGGAGATTAATATGGACATAGACATGTAAAGAATCTAAAGAAACCCAAAATGTAATAAGGTAATGAAAATCTCCACTAAAGGTACAAAGTAACAGGATAAATACCACAGCAGCAAATGAAATCAATAATATGTTGATTAAATTTTACCTTCTATCCAAAAATGCCCCTAGACATGACTTCAAGCTTGATTTTAGCCTTTCTTCCCAGGCACAACTTATTTCCTCCCTCCACCCGCTCTCAGCTTAAGTTATGTTTGACAAGTTCAGAGTTCTCAACATTGATATTATTGACATTTTGTGTCAGTTAATTTCTCAAGTGTGGGACCTCATCACTAGATGCCAGTATCACTGCCTCTCCCTCTACCAGCAGTTGTGACAAACAAAAGTGTCCCCTCTGCAGCCAAATCACCACTGTTGAGAACCACCGGACTAGTTCAACAATGAGAAATGTATCATTCTTTCATTTTAATTCACTTTGATTGAATAGCAAAAATTTATGAAATCAAACTTTGTAACCCTATAATGAACATTCACTATAAAGGACACAGAGAAAACAAAGAAAATTTATGTTTTAATATAATCAAGAATTTCTCCACACATTTCATAGTTTGCATGGCTTTCCTATTCCCACTGATTTTTGTACATCTCTGGAAATTAAAATATTTGAAGGACAGAGAAACAGGAAAATTTTTATTAGACTAATAATGTGAAATATAACCAGTAAACTAATACATAAATCTTATGATAACCAATAGTACTAAAATGTCATTTCCACATATGCTTTTTATTCAAAAATGTTAGTTTCCTTGGAATCTAGTAAGTGTAGAAGAATGTATATAGGGACATTGATAAAAGTATAAACAGAATTACTAATTCATAACTTGGCATGACAAGTACATACCTTTCCATGGAGTTATAATAGTATTTTCCAAATTCCCTGTGAGTTAAAAAACAGATATACTTGGAATAATGTGATATAGTTAGTGATATTCTGTATGCTTAAATAGCTCTAAATTCTTCTTACATATTAATTTCACTTTTGGTTCTAAAGTGAATTGCTTCAGAATGCAGGACACCTCTGGTATTAAACACATGACAAACCCCCTCTCCTCTCTGCTATTTTAAACATTTTTGTTGGTCTGTGTCTCAACAGAGTCATCCTGTAGGTCTGATTTCTCTAGGAGCAGCCTTGAGTTTAACTAAAGCTTTGTAAATGTCTTTGAGGACCTGAGTTTTTGTAGCCCTGTCAATGATTTCTCCTTATTCTACTTGGCTCTTTTTTCCTGGGAGAGTAGATTGTCATTTGTAGCCCCTAATTAAAGAAAATGAACCAGAAAGTTAAAAAACAGTTATGGAGAAACACTGAGTTTCTTAAAGCAAACAAAGAGAGAAAAAGATTAATTGAAATTAATTTTTGTATTCTTTTTTCTCAATATTCAAAGCAATGATTTTAAATGAATATGTACCATATAATATAATATCTGCATATAGATAGTCTACTCACTATGTCTCCCGGGTCTATTATTTAGTAAATGAAGAAAAAAAATTCCTTTTAGAGTTATATTACAGGCTAACACTGAAGCATACATTTCTTGTAATAAGCCTTATGTTAAATATGAATGAAAGCAAATGTGCTATTAGTTCTATTTGTTAAATATTCTATTTCCTATTAAAATATTCAAAGATTTACATAATTTTTCAAACATTCACACAAATATCTATATAGGAGCTATTTCTTCCTCTATTTCAATAGAGATCATTCTCAGTAGATCACTTATATCTCCGTGGTTTTGAATAAATTTCTTCTTCTTTAACTTAATGTATTTTATAGGGAAGAATCAAAACCCATACCATATTTCTATAAAATGACAATGAATAAAGCACAGCATACTTAAGTATGTGTTTGTATTTGTGTGTAAACGAGGTGGGTTGAGGGAAGGAGAGAGAAACAGGGACAAAGAGGGAAACAGAGAGAGAGGGGAGCCTCATTTCCTCAATATTAGGTAAAATGAAAAGATGTCACATGAAGTAAGTTGACCTTTCTAGTTGTCACTAAATGTTTGCATTCAGAATCTATGATGATGTGACTCTATAAAGACTAATGAATTATCCTTGAGACTGTGATAAGCTCTAGTTTATATCATGGAAGCAACAACTAACTTTTGAATGAGAAAAATTGTTTCAAACCTGAACTTAAGTCCTGAGCTGCTCCATTGTAGTCCAAAGAATATAAACATTTATTTATGTCTTTCTAGACTTAGATGCTTGAACTATTTATGAAATAGCTCAATTTTATTGAACAGAAAGGAATCTTGCAGACATTTTGAGTTATCTTCCCCTAAATACCCATAGAAATCTGAGTGTGATAATAATAGCTACCACATATTCAGAGTTTACTACATATTCTTAAGGCTACATGCACTCTTTATAACAACCCCATGAATTAGAAATAAAAACCATCATTTTATATACAAAAGGACTGAGGTCCAAAATTTTTGCTACCATGAAAAATGTCATTCAAAAATATAGTAGTAAAATTCCCTTTTTTCTACTAGAAACTTGGGAAAAAATTAAGCCAATGAGAAATAGAAGAGCATCCACTCCAGTTCTGATGCTATAGCTGGAGGGGACCCAGCAATGTGAGTAGGCTTCCTTGGTGGATAAAAGATGGGAGAGGAGTAGAGGTGAAGAAAATTAAAAATAGACACATAGATAAATGGAACGTGATATCAAACCCAGAAATAAAGCCATATACCCACAACCAACTGATTTTTGGCAAAGTTGACAAAAACATACACAGGGGAAAGGACACCCAATTCAATAAATGGTGCTGGGAAAATTGGACAGCCATATGCAGAAGATGGAAACTAGGCCACTACCTCTCACCATATACAAAAATTAACTCAAGATGGATTAAAGACTTAAAGTAGGAGCTGAAACTATTAAAATTCTAGAAGAAAAAACAAGAATAACTCTTCTGTACATTGTCATAGGTAAAGAATTCATGACTAAGACCTCACAATTAAATGTGACAAAGCAAAAATAGACAAATGGGACACCATTGAACTATAAAGTTTCTACACAACAAAAGAAATAGTCAATGGAGTGAACAGACAACCTACAAAATGGCAGAAGGTATTTGAAAACTATACATCTGACAAAAGACTAATACTCAGAATCTATTATACAAAAAACTCAATAACAACAAAAATCCCACAAATAACCCCATTAGAAAGTGGTGAAAGGACATAGACCTGCATTTTTCACATGAGGCCATACAAATGGCCAAGAAACATATGAAAAAATGATCATCAATAATCAGCAAAGAAATGCAATCCAATTACAATGAGATACCATTTTACGCCAGTCAGAATGGCTATTATTAAAAAGTCAAAAAATAACAAATGTCAGTGAGGATGCAGAGAAAAAGAAATGCTCATAGACTGTTGGTGGAAATATAAATTAGTAAAACATCTATAGAAAATAGTATGGGGACTTCTCAAAGAACTAAAATTAAAGCTACCATTCTATTCAGCAATCCCACTACTGGCTATCTACCCAAAGGAAAGAAAACCATTATATCAAAAAGAAAACTGCACTCATATGTTTATTACAGTACTATTTACAATAGCAACAATATGGAATCAACCGAAGTGTCTATCAAAAGATGATTGAATAAAGAAAATTTGATATAAATACACACACATATATATGTATGCATATACACACACATACAAACACACACACCATGGAATACTACTCATCCATAAAAGGAATGAAATCATGTCTTTTGCAGCAATATGGATAGAACTGGAGACCACTATTTTAGGTGAAATAACTCTGAAATAGAAAGTTGAATACCATATGCTCTCACTTATAAATGGAGCTAACTAATGTGCACACATGGACATAGAGAATGGGATAATAGACATTGGAGACTCAGAAGAGTGAGAGGGTGGGATTGGGGTAAGGGATGAGAAATCACTTAATGGGTTACAATGTACACTATTGAGGTGAAGGCCACACTAAAAGCTCAGACTTCCTTGCTACATGATATATCCATGTTACAAAACTGCATTTGTACCCCATAAACCTATAAAAATAATTTTAAAAAGGAAAAAATATCTGGGCTCTATTTCTGTGGCTTTAGCTCCATTCAGTTTACTAGAATCATGTCCTGTGATTCACAGTAAAAATCTGAGCAGCTCCAGGGGTCAATGACTCCAGGTCTACACCACTTTGAAAGGAGTAATGCTATGATCACGAGGATCCTGACTCTAGTGCCAAACAAGAAAGTATGGCCAGCACTGGGTAATTGAAGTCATTTCTATCTTTTATTTTTCCCAGATAACGAAGGAATTAGTCTCTTTTCATATCTAACATGCCTGTTGTTAAAAAGCACTGAATTACTTCAGCAACGTGAGTGGATTAGGCAGACACAGAATAAAAATCACAGAAGTTATCCTAGAAATCATTCTATAATAGGATATAATAGGATGTAATTGTATATTTAGGATAGAACTAAAACTAGATAAAATGGCAGATAATGTTGAGTCCAGTAGTTTTGAAATGGTAGGTAAGCATTGGTAGAGCCCAGAGACTGATCATCAAAGCAGAGTTGAAATTTTTTTAAAATAAGAATTTAAGTGAAATTAATCATCTGTTAGCAAAATAACTAGGTAAATTCTAATTCACAAGCCATTTCTTAGCACATGAAAAAAGAGTAAAGACAAAATAATACGCTAGAAGCAAAAGACGGACAAGAACCAGAAGAACACGAATTTCAGAGAATTATAGAACAAGGTAGAATGTCCCAAGTGAAAAAAAATAAAAAAACAAAAACCTGTCAGAAATATGAATCATTTCCAGCATCTTTGGTCTCAACCTCTCCTCCAGGAAGGGTTTACCCAAAAGCTTCCGGGCCCCTTCTGGCTGCAATTAACCCTGGGGCCACCCACAGGCAGTAGGTGTTATAAAATAGGTCAGATATCAAACCTCTTTACAGGAGAATCAGAGCACGTCTACCTCATACTTTTAGAAATGCCTTTTTCCCCCTCTGACTTTCTCAACTCTAAGTGTTGCTTCTTTATAAGCTACTGATTTCACAGTTCGATCTGCCTAGGGCAATGGTGTGTGCTCTCCTTTGAGTCCTGCACCTACCTCAGAAATCCATGTTCACTCCTATCCTCCCTCCTGCCTTTCCTATCTATGTAATAAGTCACAATTTCCATGAGGACTGGGACTACATCAAGATGTTCTTTCTCTCTCCCTCCCTCCCTCTCTCTCTCTCTCCATATATATACACACACAGAGACACACACACATATATATGTTCATCATGGCTGAATGCATTCATTCATATATTCAGGAAATACTTTTTTGCACACTTAAGTTCTCTGAGTTTTATTTTTCATCATCTGTGTAAAAGGGGATGCAATTGGGCCTACCTAATGTTGTTGAGAGGATTAGTTAAGATAAAAATAAACAAAGCACTTAGCATAGGGTTAGCACTATGGAAGGTCTGCCATCATAATGATTACTATTGCAGTTAGCCAATCATATGAGTACTAAACTCCAAACTCAACTCCATCATCTTACTGTAGTACCATTTCTCACCCTCACTGATCTGTTGTGTAGGCTAAAAGATAGGACACCTGCAGGAAGAAAGGGAAAATTATTGAATAAGGAGACCCAATATCCAATTCCTGTAATAAGAAAACACCTTTATAACCATGATAAAGTTTTTGTTTGTTTGACTTTTTCTTTTTGGCCGCAAGCTCCGAAGATTTAACATAGTGTCAGTGAATACAAGAAGAAATCCCAGCATGCCCCGCATGGATGAACTGGTAATTAAGAACACCTGGCTCAGGTGGAGAGCTGGTATATGTGCCGAGGCAGGCAGCTGATTCCAGCAGGCAGCCCCTGATGTGGGTAATGCGAAGTTGGCTATAGTTGAACTATTCCTAAAGCTATTCCCGTAATATGCCTGATCTTTCTTCCCACTTCACGTTGCCCTGCACCCCTGCTGTTATTTTCCTCTGAATTTTGGTTTCGACTGTGTGTAAGAGTGGGGCAAGAGAAAGAGAAGTCTCTCTTGGCAAAACTCATTGCTGCAGGGCTGACAACAGAGACACACGACATCATGTTTTTTTCTACTCTGGCTCAGAGATCCCTACGGGATTTTGGCGTAAGCGTCTGCTTGTGAAACTGCTAGTAATTCTTTTGCTTGTCCTGATTACAGTTAACCCACCTCTACTTTGCTTCCGCACGCCAGTCCCTGCACTTGTTCACTGCTGTGATGCTGGGCTGCAGTAACTCAGCTGCTCTATCACCAGCTACTCAGACAAGAAATTAAAAACGTTACCTTGTGATATTACCTGAAATATCATATGAAAGAACTGAGGCTGAATAATTTAGTTAATGGACAAACCAAGAAAAGGTATTAATCACACAAAAAGACCTGGAAAAAGAAAGTAAATGTAACCAAAACAAATGATTTAGACATTCACAGATAAAGAAAAATTCATATTGTGGTTACTAGGAAATTTATAACTGCATAGTAGTATAATTACATAGGAACTCAATCTTTGCTTGATGGAGATATTGCTACTTAGCTGTCACTAAGAAAAATCTAGAAATCTATTAAAGTAAGAAAACATGAGAGGAAGGAGATAAATTTCTTACCATTTAAGCTATGTGAAATTCAAAGAGTGAAGCAAAAAGAGTGACCTTCGACTAGCCTTTTTGTCTGACTGAGGGTTCTTCAGTGTGAAGAAAAGAACGTCTACATCTTCTTCTAAATGCTTTCATATTGAGAAAGAGGTGTCTCTGAGTGGAGAGAGAATTTAAAGTCTCAGGTCTCTGATGGAGAAAGCTTTCCCCCATCTTGAGAGCTTAACCCTAGGAACAGGATGCTCTAACCCTGTGCCTCATAAAACAGAAGCACTAAATGCAGGGTGAGCTGGTTTGGACAGACTCAAATGCCTTCCCATCCAAGGATTTAGTTTAAAATGGAGTCCAAATTATATCTTTAGCAACTGTAGGAAATGGAAGCGAGAAAGGCTATTTGACCTGATCCTTTGAGTGAGATAGAAACAAATCTCTTCTTTGAAACCGCATTAACTGGTATCAAGTACTCAGAATCCTTTTAATAAATTGTTTCTTTCTAGTGACCCGAAAGAGTTAAGATACCTCTAAATAGCAAGCAGTTCTTAACTTTCTGGGCAGCAGGAGGTGAGATGAGTTATTACAAGAAACATGAAGTACAACAATTGGAGTGGGGGTGTGATAATCCAATACATTTCAGTGATGAATACCACTTTATGAAATGTATTTATACTTAGTAAGATAATCGACATAACCATAAAATGTGGCAACCATACAAAGGGACCTAAAAACATAAAGCAAGTGTGAGAGTAATTACTGAAAATAAATAGACAATGAAACAAGCTTTAACAAAATATACAAGTGTATTTCTATTAAGACAAAATCAGAATGCACACTTACTCATTTCTTTGATCTCTGCTGGGGATGCGTCTACCACTGTGGACAAAACTGGACACTGCTTCTCCCCCTTTGTTGATCTTTTCTCTTGCATACCTGAAATGATTGACTGTGATGACATCCAATTATGCTTTATTAAATCTAGTCCTTTCTCCAAAACCATCTCTTCAGTATAAAATAAAATTAAAAATAAACTGTCTTTTTCAGAAGCAATCTATATAATAGTGATAGACAAACTATTTAATTAGTATATTAATAACATATTTCCTCATTATATTCATTTTACATCCAAATTAACCTAAGTAAATTTTATGTGATATGTAACCCTAACTAAAGGTAGCCATTACTGTGTTTAGAAGTTTGACTTTTATGTTATTATCAATATCTTAAGACAGGAAAACTTACATGTAATTTAATATATTTTTATAAATAACATTCACCATTTCATATTTGTATTCACTGTATGGATTAATAAAAATATTTATTGAGCTATTTTATTTCAAATATTTCTCAGTGTTGAATATACAAATAACTCAGTCTTCAACTGTATTATTAATGTAGTTAACCAGAAAATATATTAACCATTTTTAGCAGGTAAGACTTAATGGGAGGATAATAAACACCCAGTATCTAGTTTCTGGCATATAGTAGATGTTCAATAATCATATCTCTTTCATAGGACATTTATTGGTAAGAATTAATCTGTCCTTTATTACCTCATAGTACACAACATGGTCTTCTTACATTAGTCAAATTTTTATAAGTCTTCACTATTTTAAAAATGTGGATGATCCTTGAGGGCAAATTGCCATGCCGTAAATACTTGCATCATCCAAAAGCAGCTTTCAAACTTCAGAATGGTACTCATGCACAGGTAACTTTTTAATAAATGGCACTTGAATTGAGTAAAGCAGTGGTCCCCAACCTTTTTGGCATCAGGGACCAGTTTCATGCAAGGCAATTTTTCCACAGAAGGGGGGCAGCAGGAGAGGCAGAGCTCAGGTGGTGATGCGAGGGACAGGGAGCTGTGGCTTTAAATACAAATAAAGCTTCTCTGGCTCCCCTGCCAGCTCACCTCGTGCTGTGTGGCCTGTTTCATCGAGTTGTTTCATGGAAGACAATTTTTCCATTTTTGGACTGGGGGCGTGGTGGGAGTGGGGGTGGGGAGGCTCAGCCCAGGCAGTGATGCACGGCCCAGTTCCTAACAGGCCACAGACCTGTCCCAGGCCATGGCCCGGGGGTTGGGGACCCAGGTAAAGGATTCCTCAAACTCAAATGCCTGTAGTTTCAGAATCTTTAGCAATCACATGCCAGGAAGAGATCTATTGGTCCAATATTAACTAATTGATTAAAGAATCCCAAGAGGCATGGGGGTAAAATGATGTGCAAAATTCTTAATCATAATCCAAAAGTACAGTTTTATTTCAGGCTGCAATTTGCAAGCAAAAATACAACCAATTTTCCTGTGGAGTGATAGTTCTCAAAAATGTCATTTCTGCTATCTTTTAGAATTTACTTATACATATTGCTCTAACCATGGAACTCTATATCAGCTTTGATTTGAAGAACTCGGGGAATTATGATTATTATTGTTATTACTGATATAATTACTATTATTTTCCTAAACACGAACAAGATAATGCAATGCATGCCTACCCAAGTAGTTATTAAGCAGCTTTTAAAACTGGGTAGCGTGAGGGAGCTATACTGTGGGAGGTGCTGCATTAGGTCTCTTGTTTTTATACTTTTATAAGATGATCTAAAGTTGTTATTACTATGTTTGTACGTTAACTTATAGATCCATTACTTCCCTTTACTATGTCTTTAACAACGTTTTTGGGCCATTTTATTTTCTTACCTGAGCCTTAGAATATTTGACTTGTTTAGCAGTGACTCTGTAAACTGTCACCATGTTGTTTGGGAGTATTAGTGAATTACTCCACTGCGGTGCTGTTCTGAGCTCTCCAGTAAATATTGTGGATTATTTAAGCAGTTTTTATATATTACATATATTTGTACACTTTATGTGGTTATACATATTTATAAGTTTTTAAAAGAATCATTTTGTTTACTTGTACAGTTCAAGTTTATTGGGAAATATATTTCTATGAATGTTTTAAACCATGATATAGATTGTATGAATACTCATTTAGTTACTTAGCCCCAAACCTTTGGAAATTTCTTTGCCACCAATAATTGTACATTTTATTTATGATAAACACTTTGCAAAGTTCAACTATATAAATTATTTCCTCTTTTCAAATAATAATAAAAATTGCTAGATGATAATTTACATTTTGTTTTTAGAAGTCATTTGGGAACTTTCCAAAGAAAAGTGCATGAAATGGCTATAAAATCATTTCTAATTAGAAATAATTCAAAGCTTCTGGAAGGCAGAAACTTTTAAAATGTTCTGTCTACTCTTTAAACCATAAACAGAATGCTAAGCTTCATTCATTCATATGAACATTTATTGCTTTCCTACTTCTCTGCAGCTAACTGTGATGGGAAAAAATGGAAATACAAACATGAAAAAAGATATTCACCATTCTCCAACTGTTTGTGTTTAAATATCATTAAATTGTCTATTAATTTGATTTGTATTATAACATATAATGCATGTTAGATTATGACACCTATAAACACTACATTATTTAAAGACATTTCATTATTACCTGACAAGGTCTAGAGGAATGTGTTAATTCAGTTACCATTCTATTTTTTTTCTCTTCTTCATAACCAACATTTTAAATGAGTTCTCATTATTCATTATTTTAATTGCCTCACCTCCCATTTGTAAGTTAACAAACTCTTATCTGAATTTCACTTAATATTTCATCAAAACAACTTTAAAGTTTCCAGCTACTAAACCCAACGGACACTTAGCATCTCAAATCTTCCTTGGCCTGTCAATAGCTGTTGATACGACTCTTTCCTTCTTGAAGCATTACAGTCCCTTGGCTTCCATAATACCACTACTTATCTTAGCTTTCCTTCTGTCTCTCTGGATGTTAATACTGTCTCCTTTGCATTTTTATTCTATTCTGCTAGCTACTGAAATATCTGGGTTCCTCCAGGCTTTGTCCTGAGCCTTTTTAGATTTCCATCTACTCTTTTAGCTCCTGCATTTGCGTGACACAGAGGCAAATCAAACAGTATATAAAGATAGGATTAAGTATTACCCCTACCATTATCAACCCCACCAACCTTGTCATCTTGCATTTTCTTCCTTAGAAAATGGCACCATTATTTATCCAGTTGCTTCATCAGAAATCTATGAACTTTTCGTATCACCTAACTTCCACCCCCTCATTTCTAATCCATCGCCAAATCTTGATAATCTCTTAGATTTCTCCCATCTTTAGCATTAACATCTTAATAAACACTACCATCATTGATCATCTGGACTATTCCAATACTCTACCAAGTGATTTGCCTTATGCTCACTCTGTCCAACCCTCTCCCATGTTAGACAAGGTAATCTTTCCAAAAACCATCCTGAACATGTAAATCTCTTATACTCACAGTTTCCCTCACTCTCCACAGGAAATTAAAACTTTTCAGATAGTTTCTGATGTTTTTTGGATAAAGACCAAAATTTTTAACCCAACACACAAAGCCCTGCATGGCTTGACCCCTATTTGCATCTTCAGTGCCGTCTGGAAATGCACTTCCCTTTACTGTTTCCAGCTTCACTAAGCATCTATTGGTCCCTTGAACAGGCCATGTTTGTTCTCACAGCAGGGCCTATGTACACACTACTCTCTCTGGTTTGAATGCCTTTAATTATTTTCTTTTCTTTGTTAAATCTTACCTATCTTTAGATGACTCTTCCTTAAGGCACACTACAGAATAAGTTTCTCCGTTAAATGCTCTCAAAGAGCTGTGTTCCTTTCCATAAGGCTCTTATTTAAATTTGCCTGATTGTGTTTTGATTCCTGGCTCTGTCTCTGATTTGCTGTGTGATCATAAACAGGTTACTTAACCTCTGGGTTTTGGCACAAAAGAGCCATCCAATAAAGATTCATTGAATGAATGGATTGAAGGAATGACTAATGTGATTAATAGCATGAATAAAAATGGAAAAACCAAACCAACATTACTATACTTAATCTGAGACTATACATATACTACCTTTATGTGTATTATGTATGTGAATGTATTACATACATATATAAACATATTCACAAATATAATATATACATACATATAGTATGTGTATATACATGCATGCACACAGACATACACACACACACACACACACACACACACATACACACAAAGAAACCACACCAAATCTAAGAGGATAACCTTAGAAATATACTTACAAAATGCAAAACCAAAACAATACTACCTATTATCAATTTGATTATTTAACATGTTTGTGAAAGGTTTTTTTAATAACACTTTGTAAAAGAAATTGAAAACTATAAAAGAGTATAAATATTTGCTGATGATATGCTCTTTTCTTAAAAGGAAACATAAAATTCACATTGAAACATTTATATTACATAGAAATGTCCTCAATTACAAGTTGGAAAATTATATATCTTTCAACATTAATTAAATTAGAAACTTTACAAATGATTTCAAAATTCCAATGTGCTTTAAAATGTATGTGTAATTTTGATACAGTGATATTTCTTCTTTTGCTTTCTTCATTTTTAGATGTTTATCATGAAAGATAGTTATTAAATTAATATGTATCTTAAAATGTATAATGTGTTAAATTTAAGATATATGATTGTTTAGTAAGATAACTGATTAAAAAACACCATATTCAATAGCTTTCATCTATATCAAGAACAACTAATTAATAAATATAGCAAAAATTTCCAAAATCCAATTTCTAATAATTAAATTATACAAAATTAATTAGAATGGAATTAACATGTATATGACAAGTATAATGAAAACTAAAAATCTTAACACAGGAGCAAACAACATTTTAGTAAATGGGGAGATGTCTTACAAATGACAGAAAATAACTCAAATTTACTTAAACAAAAAGGACAATGTAGTTTTAAATTTTGGTAGTGTCTTGTGTAAATCAGCTTAAAAGATGGCTTCAGGAAGAAAAGGAACAATAACTTTCTCTCAGTTTTATAACTGATTGTTTATTATTTTTTTTCATTGTTTATTCTTAGATATAATCATCCTTTGGAATTATAGCTTGTACTTGATTTCTCAATTTTTTTCCTCTGGATTTCTTAAATAAAGAGTATGTATATATTATTTGAGTGTCAAAAAATATGTAGATAATTAATTAAAGAATAATGGGGAGATAACTCACTGAGCATGATTCTTAAAGGTTACTGTGTGTGTGTCTGAATGCAAATTTCTGGATCCCATCCCAGCATCTTATTTATCCTAATATTTATTAATATATTATGGTATTTTAATTATCTTAAGGTCTGGTGAGCCAGCTTCCTGGTAAGCTGAGAAAAAGTTGCAGAAAATGAGCCTAGATAGGTATACAGATTTGTTTTTACTCATTTCAAGTTAATATAATGCATCATATTAACCTAAAAAGATTTCTAGCAGAATCTAGACATACTTTTATTTTATAAACATACAGATATTTATGTAAAATGTACTAACCAAAGTCATCTGATATTGATAAGATTGGCCATCTTCACAAAAAGTTTTACATAATCTGAAATGTCATGACTCATTTCCAGTTAGCAATATGGGAATATCTTAAATATTGAAAATAAGGCATTTCACAGAATGGTGAGGGAAAATTATTTCCAAAACTCTCAGGATCCTATTAGTTCTGGCTCATCTGTTGTTTAAAGTGGGTACCATACAGTTAATGAATTATAGCGTTTGACCATCAATGTCTAGGAAAAAATACATAATCATTTATTTGAGATTTTTAGGGAAAATTTCAATTGGACCTCTCCCTTTTACTTGATACTATCTCTAGTTATTTATAAAATATTTTTATTGCAAAATAGAATGCAGCCACAAAAATATACAAAATTATATACATGATTTAATGAATTATTGTAAGATGAATACCTTTTTATTAATCACCGAGACCAAGCAACAGAACTTTGTCAGCAAACCCAGGAGCTCCTTGAAAGTACATAGTTTCAATTACAGCCTATCCTAATCCTCATCCCCCTTAGTAACCATCATCCCAATGACTTCCTTGCATTCTTATATAGCAAGAATAAACATAAAATTATTATTACTTCAAATTTTACTCAATTATTACTCAAATTTTCTTGGACACTATGGCTTAGTCTTGCTTATTTAAAAAATAATTCAATGTGTTTTAGTCTGTTTTAATCTATAAATTTCTTCTCTTTCTTGTCCTTACAATAGAAAGCTAACCATTATCTATTTATCTATCGAGGGGCCCAGGTCTTAGACCTTCTGGATTTTGCTGATCAGATACCATTGAAACCCTCAACATGTTTCTATGTCCTTATCATTTCCTGTAAATGACAGCTGAATCTAGAAACAGGTGAAGACTCAGGTTCTAGTCCTTTGCTAGGACTGGATAAATAATATTGTGCTCTTTCAACAGGAAACATATATTGATTCTTTTTGAGGTGTTTATAGCTGTTAATGGTTAATGCCTAGATCCATTATTTTATTGGGGATTGCAAAATGGTAATATTTTAATTCTATAGTTTCTTTTTCATTTGTGAGCCGGAATCTTTTATAAGCAGATGCTTCCCTCATTTATCATCTAGCTATCCAGGATACAGTCGATATAGGAAAGGTAGAATAAAATCTGATTCTCTGTTGCAATTACTAGTTTTCATGGTAATGAAATGGCTTTCTATCATTCCTCAATTTTGACTAATTATTATGAACTCATAAATTTAAATATATCTGATGAGTCTCAGTTCATTGCAGTTATTATCATCATTGAAGTTCAAATTTCCCTATCATTGGCCAGTGCAGCCTCTTCAAGTTTTACCCAGAGTCCTTGTAAGATGACAGTAGTAGCATTTCAAAGCTTCCTAATGTCTAGTAGCACACTTTTCCTGGCTCGTCTTGTTCATTTTCTGCCTCAGACCTAAAACCAACCATTTCTCTAAGAAGCTATAGCTATTTTTTTTTTAAATTTTAGAAAAGGTTATTTTAGGCATAATTTTTAGAATTTCTTTTACTCACTTGATTTTGTTCTCTTTTTCAGGGACTCCTTTTATCAGTATTTTGGATCTTCATTGCCTATCTTTAGTATTTGCTACTCTCATATCTTTTGAAATTCTTCCTTTATTTATTTTTATTTGTTTTCCTTTTTATTTTTACTTGATATATCTCAAGGCATAATCTGCAGTGTTTATTCTATCCATCGTTTTTTCTAATTTAGTCTTTATTTCCAAAGTAACTGCTTTTCCTTAATTTCTAATTCTTTCTGAATTGTGTTACTTTTTTTCTGGTTTTCATAATTGTAATTAATATAATTATCCTTACATATTCATGTGTTATGTATCTGCTGTGGTTTGAATTGTCTTCCCTAATGATACGTTAAAATCCTAAACTCTGTTACCTGTGAATGTGATCTTAATTGGGAATAGAATCTTTGAAGATATAATTGCGTTAAAATAAAGTCACACTGGATTAGTATGGGTCCTAATCCAATGACCGATGTCCTTACAAGGACAGCTACATTTGGACACAGACACAAGAGCAGAGAATGCTATGTGAAGACAGAACATGCAGAGACACACAGGAAAAAGGAGATGGAAAGATTGAGACAGAGACTATAATGGAAAGTGTCTACAAGCCAAGAATAGCCAGTGACCACCAAATAAAGAATTTCTCCCTAGAGTCTTCAGAAGGATCATGGTCTTGATGATACCTTGATTTTGGACTTTGGTCTTCAAAATCATTAGAAAAAAACTTGTGTTGATTCAAGACACCAGCTGCAGGACTTAGTTATGGCAGCCCTAGAAAACAAGTACAATACCGTTCTTAATTTCTTTTGGATGAATAAGAAATACTAGATTACAATTTTGATCTGTTTTATGGATATGCCTTTTGGGGGGTTATTTTCACTGTTTATAGTGATATCATTCTGCTTCATATCACTTTTAGGTATTTTATCTCAACTTTTAGAATGAGATAGTATTCAGGATTTTTTTCTTTTCTCTTTGGTTTCTTTTTCCTTTTCACAAACATTTTCTTCCTGAAATTGTCCTTATAAAATTAACTAAAACCAAGTTCCTGGAAGTTTAGCGAGGGCAGGAGGCTTGAGAAAGCACAGATGAGCAGTAAGCAGCTCTTGCTCTACTGCCCACTCCCTTACAGCTATTTACTGCTTAAGAGTCACATAGGCTTTTGTCACAAAGTCCTATAACTTCCCTTAATTGCTCTTGTAGATAATATCTTCAATGTTAAGAAACTTAGGACTGTTTCCTAAGATATTTCTCAGACCCTGCATCCCAATGGGCCCACTAATAGCCAGCCAGTCCAGTGACTCCTGCTGAGGAGCTGACTCGCGAAAAGAACCCAGTTTCCACGTCCTTATGATTTCACCTCCCTCAACCCCGGACTCGACCTAGCCACACCTAGGCAATTAGCTATACCAATTTCCTAGCCCCTTTCCCACCAAAATTCCCTTAAAAACCCCAGCCCAGAACATTCAGGGGAGGCAGATTTGAGGGGACCCTCCCATCTCCTTGTTTGGTTGCCCAGTGATTATTAAACTCTTTCTCTACTGCAACTCCTGCTGCTTCAGTGTATTGGTCTGTTACTACTCAGCAGGCAAATGACCCTGTTGATCCTGTAACAAACTCTGGTGAGCCAACCAGGAGTTTAAGCCCCTCATGGGCACTTGCCCAGTATTTGGCATCCCCTCACTGGTGTAGTGGGCCCAGAGATGAGCCCAAGTGGTTGCTTAGTCTTTTTGAATTAAGAGCTGTCCCCAGTGCCTTCTCTGCTGGTGGGGCATTGCTCACCTATGAAACAAAGTCTGCCT
>CAUYSK010051627.1:0-17976 GCA_963575035.1 Avahi laniger | reverse complement strand
AAAAAAAAAAAAGAGAGAGAAAAAAGAAAACTTCCAGTTACTGTGGTGTAGCAAAGTTCAAAGGAATGGGTGATTTCAAGGGTTTCTTGCAAGGTTTATAGCTCCTCCCCCAGCAAGTAACCTCCAGCAGCCCCCACAAACCTCCTCAAATACACACTCTAAGAAAAAACTGTACTTGCCTTGTCAAGGCACCTCCAAGACAAGCCTCCTGACCTCCTTTCAACAGACTGCTTTCCTGAGCACTGCAAGGAGACAGGCGGCAGCAGCACTGTCCAGTAGAAATACGATGGGAGCCACATACACACTTTTAAATTTTGTAGTAGGTACGTTTCGAACATAAGAAACAGGTGAAATTAATTTTAAAAATATATTATCTCGAACCTAGTATGTTCAAAATATTGTCATTTTAACATGTGATCAATATAAAAATTATTGAGATGTTTTACATTCTATTTTTTATACTAAATCCCCCAAATTTGATAAGTATCTTATAGCACATCTTAATTCTTACTAGCTATATTTCAAATAGCCACAGGTGAATGCTGTATTGGACAGTGCAGCCCTAGAGGTATCCTGTATACTGATGATAATCTAGAGACCTCAAGATTATTTGTAAAGAGAGAATGGTTTTCACGCAGAGATCCAGTAATAATTTGAAAAATCAACAAGAACGTATATGTTGATTTCTGTTCTATAAATGCACACTCATCTCTGTGATCTTCACTTTTTTTTTTTTAACTCAAAGTAGGATTAAGATCTTCACTTTTTTAAGAGCTAATTGTCACATGGCCCTGAGGAAATTTTTAATGTACTCAAGGAATTTCATTTTTAGGTCTTGGCAGTTAAATCACTATGGTCTGCTCATAGAGAAGGTGTTTGAAATTAACATGACAAAAAAGTAATTTTGAGACTAGGACTTAAGAAGAGAGGATTTTAACTAAGATTAAAGATTATGTCCTTTATCAGAAAACTGCATCTTGTCTTCATGAAGGAACAGCTGTGATAATCTACAGTAATAGATCTACCTGATTTTTATAATTATTGAACTAAAGCTACTAGCCATAGCTGGTAGAAACTATAAAGTCACAGATAAAGACCTACAGTTTAGGAGAATCTTGGGGTCTTGAGTGGGCTTTTTTTGATTTGGTTTGATTGTGGGTGGGATAGAAGTTGTCCAGTTTGGAATAATACAACCATTTGAAGTATGACCAGGATTCTTATTCTACAGCTTTTTGGTGAGTTCCCATCTGCTATCAATTGCAAAAGAATCTGATTTATCTTATTTATTTATTTTTTGGAGACAAAGTCTCTCTCTGTTGCCCAGGCTGGAGTGCAGTGGCATCATCATAGCTCAGTGCAACCTCGAACTCCTGGGCTCAAGTAATCCTCCTTCCTCAGCCTCCTGATTAGCTAGGACTATAGGCGCACACCACCATGCCAACCTAATTTTTCCATTTTTTGTGGAGATAAGGGTCTCACTTTGTTGCTCAGGTTGGTCTTGAACTCCTGGCCTCAAGAAATCCTCCTGCCTTGGCCTCCCAAAGTGCTAGGATTACAGGTGTGAGCCACTGTGCCCGGCCAAAAATCTGATTTATTCCACAACGTATTTACTATTCAATTTTGACAATTGTACTTGTAGCTGACCACTCAGCTTTTCTGTGGAATTAAAATTGCCCTGCTGGAGCACAGAGGATTTTTCGGGCAGTGAAACTGTTCTATGTGATACTACAATGGTAGATACATGTCATTAGACATTTGTCAAAACCCACAGAACGTACAGGATTGAACCCTAAGGTAAATTATGGACTTCGAGTAATAGTGATTGTTCAGTGTGGGCTCAACGATTATGACAAATGTACCACTCTAGTGCAGGATGTTGATAGTGGAAGAGGCTGTTCATGTTTCGGGCCAGGGGTACGTCCCTATACTCCAAGTCTCTATACCTGAAACTCTCTGTACTTGGCACTCTCTATACTTTGCTCTCAATTTTGCCATGAACCTAAAACTGCTCTATAAAATAAAGTTTATTAATTTAAAAAAATTGCTCTGTGGCTGTAGCAACTGGAAAAATATTTCTTCCCTGGCAACACAGTATCTCCTTTGTAGACCCACAAATCTAAGTAAGAAAGAAAAAAAAAAACAGCGTCATGAAGTCAGCAGGAAGGAAGGCAGGTAATTGATTTCTCAGTTATTGTTGATCGTTCTTGGAAATCCCCCTTTGGTAATGGTGACATTTTGTTTTACTCTTCCTTTCCCCGAGTTAAAATTATGCTCTTGGGATGCAGGTGTCCTTACTGGGCCTGAATGCTTTTTTTCCCCTGTCTCCTTCTTGTTTTCTTTTCCTTTCCTCCTGTACAAATAGATCCACAGTTGGGGGAACTGCTGCTATTAGATCCACTGGGACTATTAGGGGCATTGTTCCCTGGCAGGCCCCTCACACAGATGTCCAAAAGGGATAGAAGCCCTTACCCATGGTCCCTAAAATGAGTCCAGACCACGTCCCGCTTCACAGGTCTGTCTCACTCGCTTTGTTCTCTGACTCTAGCCTGGGTTCGAGCTTCCCAGGCCTTCATGATCTGCTTTGAACATTTGTCCCTGTCTCAACCCACAGCCTTTTCCATTCCCACATTCCACCGCCAGCCCCCAGCACTAGGACTGCCAGTAAGAAATACCGCCACACTGCAGTCAGCCAGGATACTCCTCCCCCAGCCACCGACGGATCCTGGCCTAGATGAACAGTCAACTTGAAGGCTTAACTTGGTTACCCATGGTCAGAACTGAGTTTCCGCTTCTTCAGCTTGAAGAACAGCTCTTCTCAACAGTGGCAGGTTCCCTTTTCGTTCTTGTTTAGCAAAGGAGCAACTCCTATTTCTGAATGTTAAACTCTCAGCATGTGCATCTATGCATATCTTAGTTTAGGTTCTCCCAAAGACAAAACCTCAGACAAAGACTCAGGTCTTGGGTGCAGATAACCTTTTCGAGAGGGGAAGCTAGGAAGTGGGAGTGAGGGAGTAGGGATAGTGAGAGGAAAAAAAAGCCACGAAGGGCTATATTATTCTTCCGGTTACTGTTGGGGGCAGCCAGGGCTTGCTCTTGCTGGGGACCCTCTGAGGAATCATGTAGAATATACTCCAGAATTGCGCCTCTGAGGAACTAGAGGCGAGGGCCTTTTCCCACTGACTTTCCCTTCCTCTCATGGTTGTGGATTACCCTGGGGGTGTTAACTCTCTCCTGCACGTGGGCTGCTCTGTGTAGTATGGGCTAAGTGAACTACTGAAGTTTCAAAAAAAACCCTGAGGTGGAAAAGTTGAAGGGATCTACAGGTGCTCGAGGTGGGCACTGCCAGCATGCGTGGAGAATGTCCACTCTGGCCGCAGCTGGAATCCCACACTGGCTAAGGGACGTGGCAAAGTGCCCAGATGGCATCTGCTGCTATTCACAAATAGTAATTTAAAGCTATTTTCCTCACCCGCCTCAAAAAACAAAACCAAAACATTTAACAATGGAAACAGCCCCATGACCTGATATAACTTCTGCTGCTGTTTCTTCATGTCAGGAAGATGGAACACGCAGAGACAGCAGCGTGCACACGGTCAGGGCGGGGCCGATGGAAAGAGCCCTTCCACTGGAGTTCCTCATCCTCGTCTTCTAGCTCCTGTGTGTTCCTACGGTCAGTGAGTTTCACTCGCTAAAGGCAGACCAAAGACAGTCAGCCCCAGCCCTGTTGTCACACTCTTCTCAGAGTCTTTAAGGAAGTTGACCTAGAGGTGAATGGGGCTTGGAGATAGAGCTTTCCCCTCTTGTCTAAGCAGAGGCTTTGAGAACATTCAAAGCCAAGCTGCCAACTGGTCCAAATGGGATCACAGTTATTTCCACAGTAGGGCAATTCCTATGGTGATGTCTTCAAAGCTAGAGAAGAAGAGTGTAGAAGTGCTTCCTCGTTGGAGAGAACTCATTGGGAAGAACTCACAGGGGCAACCAAAACAAGTCTGGATGGCTGCCAAGAGCTTGGGTCTGGGCAGGGGAAAGGTTGGGGGGCTTAGCAGGAAGCTCTTGGGGTGCCATTTACAGGAGACACCTCACCATGTCAACAGATGACTTTGTAGGCTGGGCACAGTGGCTCACGCCTATAGTCCCAGCTACTCCGGAGGCTGAGGTGGAAGGCTCACTTGAGCCCAGGAGTTCAAGACTGCAGTGAGCTGAGATCGCAGCACTCCAGCCTGGGTGAAACAGTGAGATCCTGTCTCCAAAATAAATAGATATATGAATAAATAAATACATTTTTTAAAAACCACAAAAGATTGACCTTCTAAAGCCTGTGACTCTTAAGGGTATTTGCTGGTGCCAACTATAGGATTCCCAAAACATCAAGATTATTCCTAAAAACAATAGACAAACAATCCTGACTATGGGATAGTTTAATTTGGGAGATCTAGGACCTTTCTCGTAGTTGGTGACACAGCTTGGCCTTTTCAGCGTGGGCTGGGTATACTCTTAGACATTATTCATCATGGTAACTACCATGTACAGTACCCAGGGTATGAACACATCCTTACCTACTTTAGCTAATTTAATACACAGCTGCAAAGGAGATCTGTTATCACCAGTTGACGAATGAGGCGACTGTGGCTCACAGAAGGTAAATGACTTACTCAGAGTCATGCAGCTTCATTAGTAGCAGAGCTGGGACTTTAAACTAGTCCACGGGCAAAGACGGAAACATGACTCCTGTTACGGTTACATAGGCATCTTTCAATATGTCCAGGAAGGCCGGCAACCTAACGGGTCAGCCGGTGCCTCTGTAAAATAGTACAGGCAATGGTTCAGCGCTTAGGCTCTGGGGCCAGATGATCTCTTTTGAAGACCATCAGGGAGTGGAATTAGATACAAAATTGTCTTCATGTCTTCTTTATGGTCTGTGCTTAAACATTATTATTGTTAATAGCAATAGGTTCTGTGTGTTTGAGTATGTATTTTTTTGTCCTGGAAGTTTGTCATAAGAAACTAAATGTTTTCCAGAAACAAATAATAAAATATTAAAATAAAAATGATACTTCTTATCCTTCTACAAAATGCATTTGTGTCCTGATCATGGAAATATGCTTATTTTTTAGGTCATACATTTATATTTGGCAGCAAATTTTTGATGTTTGCATGAACAAGCTTCCATCGGAAGTGTGGAAGGAAGAATTTGTGTGCACACGCAGCAGAAACAAAACTGTTGGCTTTATGGGTTTGAAGATCTCCTTACAATGTGGAGAAGCCCTTATGAAAATCTCCACTTGCCTCTCTGTGGCTGAAATATTTCTCCCTCCCTCTCTCTCGCTCTCCCTCTCTCTCTCAGCTACAGACAGGGATTTCTGTTGCGTTCCCCCAGTTTCCCACTGAGCCATTAGAAATTCCTCACTGGGATCCTAGGCAAGTGATGGGCTGGTACATAGCAGGTGCTTCACGGAAGCAGTACTCCTCAGGACCGAAAGGGACTTCAAAGGCCACGAGCCTGCAGTGGACATCTGTGGCTTTGACCTTTTCATTTTATAGCAAAACTTCTCAAAATTGATCTCCATTTGCTGTACCCACTTGCCCACATCCCATGGACCTCAAACCCCTCTAATCACTGTGTGGTCCCCTGCACTGAAATGGCTCTGGTCAAGGTTTCATTTTTCTTTTAGAGCTAAGCAACTAGGAATGAGGGTCAAGGTTTCAGAGACCTTGAATCACCGAGTTTGGTGGTCGCCTCCATGTCCACCTGCTCCTCCACCACCCAGTAGCATCTGATACAGCGGACCACTCCTTCCAGCTTGAAATATTCTTTTCAGAGCTTTCTCAGAATCACAGCCCCCGGCTCCCTCCTGCTTCCCCAGCCACTGCTTCTGAAGCTCTTTCACTGATGTTCTGCTGCTGGTGGCCTCAAATTTTCACAGGCCCTCGGCTCTCTCCACATCATTTCCCTGGAGATATCCCTTCCAGGCCTCTGGCTTCAGTACTGTTATATTTTCTGACGATTCTCAAACTTACACCCTGAGCTCCCATCTCAGGTATTTAGCTGCTTACTTGTTTTTTTTCCTGGATGCCTGACAAACGTCTCAAAATTAGTATGTTCAAAACAGAACTCTTGGTGCTTCTTCTCCCAACAAGCTCACATTTCTCCCGCCCACTGCGATCTTTCTCTTCTCAATTAATGGTACCACTCTTCACCCAGTTGCTCAAGCCAGACACTTAGGAGTCATCCTTGATTCTTCTCTTTCTCCCATCCCTGTGCCCAACAGCTCAGCAAGTCCTGTGGGCTCCTTCTCCTGACTGCATGTGCCAGATTCTTCTTAGCTCTGTTTCCCACTCTGCCATCCCTCCTCTGGATTATCGTATAGCCTGCTACGGATTTCCCTGCTTTCATGCTTGTCCTCCTATAATCCATTCCCAGAGTTGATCTTTTAAAAATGTAGGTCAGATAGTGCAGCTGGTTTAGAACTCACTGGTTTAGAACCACCCCACCAAGTGCCTTCCCATCACACTTAAAATAAAATTCAAATGCCTCAACAAGACTTATAAGTCACCTGATAACTTAGCCCAGGGATCAGCAAAGTTTTCAGTAAAGGTCCAGATAGTAAATACTTTCGGGTATGCGAGCTATATGGTGCCTGTTGCAGCCACTCAACTCTGCTGCTAGACTCGACCGTAGATAATATGGAAACCACGTGAATGTAGCTGTGTTCCAGTAAGACTTTATTTACAAAAATAGGCAGTGGGCTGGGTTTGGCCTATGGGACACAGATTACTGACCCATGATCCAGCCCCCCCTGCCTTTCCAATCCCACTGCACACCACTCTGCCTTCACTAGGCCAGCCTTATCTACCTGGGGTGGAGAGCCTCCCAGCATGGCTGCCACCAATGCTTTCCATCCCTATACGCAAATGTCACACCCTGGAATATGCTAGCCTGTGATTGCTTGTGGCAGAATTGATGTTCTAGGATTTCTGAGCTGAGGCCTTCAGAAGATTGGCAGCTTCTGCTACCTCTCTTAGAATCCCGCTATCATGCTGTAAGACACCAAAAGCCACACAGAACGGCCACATGAGGGAGAACCGAGGAGCTCCGGGCCATAGCTACCCCAGCCAGCAGCATCGACTGCTAGAGATTTGACTAAGCCACCTTGGAAGTTCCAGCCTAGTCTAGTCTCCAGGTGACTGCAGCCAGCTAGCATCATATGGAGCAGAAGAACTTTCTAGCTGAGTCTAGTCATCTCAAAGAATTGTGAGAGATAAAGTGATTATTATTTTTAGCCGTTAAGTTTTGGTGCTTTGTTTTATAGCAACAGATAACCAAAGCACAGACAACTTCTTTCTGTTCCTCAAATGTACCTAGCTCATTTCCTCCATCAGCACCAGCTGCTGTCTCTGCTTGGAACACGTTTCCCCAGGTGTTCATTTGGCTGGTCCATTTCATCATTCGGGTCAACCTGTAGCACTTCAGTTTTCCATTGGAAAGTCACCCTTTCTGCCCATGTGGTTGAGCCCTCCTCTTTTCCCATCCCACCCTCATCTGGACTTCAGGTTCAACTTGTAATCAAGGGCAAGCCAAGCAGTAATTCTATACCATCCCCTTCCCCCACTGAGCCTCAGTTATTGATTCAAGGATGGGCATATGAACCAAGTCAGTTCATTAGGTGTTAGTCCTAGGCTGGGTGAGGTGGCTCACACCTGTAATTCTAGCACTCTGGGAGGCCAAGGCAGGAGGATTGCTTGAGGTCAGGAGTTTGAGACCATCCTCAGCCAGGTTACCAGCTAAATGTCTTGCTTACACCCAGAAGGGGTCCTCATTGCTGGGTGTTCTTATCCCATTCCTGAAGATAAGTGGAGCACTGTATTATTTAGGATCGACTAAGCCACAGTAACAAATAGACCCAAAGGTTTAATGGCTCAACATGGTAAAATTTTATTTCTAGCACAGGTAACAAGAAATCAGGGTACTCAAGTTGGTGGGGGTGCTGTCCTCCACGCAGCCACTGTGAGATCTAGGTCCTTTCCACCTCGTGGATCTGCTATTTTCCAGGGCCTCATTGTCATCTGCATCCATAGAAGAGGAAAACATATAAAGGAGCCCATATGGGAAATTTTTGTGGGACAAGCAAAGAGGCATGTCACTGCTGCTCACTTTGTCACAAAGCCACACCTAGCCAAATGGCAGGTAGGGAAATGCTGTTTAGTTAATTGTCTAAAGAAGGGAGGAATGGATTCAGTGGACAGCTTGTGATCTCCACTGTGGGCAACAAAAGTCATCATGACACAAAATTAATTGCTAATAAACTGACCACACATCCCTTCCTTTCAAAACCAAGCTTCCGTCCCTGCTCCTTGTGTCAAAGTCTTTGTCCATTATTCTCTCTACGTTGTCAGGCTACAACAGCATAATGCAATGCAGATCACATAAAAATTGATGGCAAAGTGAAACTGTCAGTCTTGCAAAATAAGCAAGATTTCAAAAAGATTAGGAAAGCAATTTTGAGGAACTGCCCTAATTATTTGCAAAGCCAATGACATATCAGGAAATGGTAGCACTAGATGAGAGAAAATTGATGAAGATAAGAAAAAGATACTTCAAATGAGAATAATTTGAATATCAAAGAGGTAAGAGAGACACCTGGGAAAATTAACAAAGGCCTCAAATATTTTTGCCAAAATTATACTGTTTATGATGGTGCTGTGAAAGTCAAATCTGAATGGACAGATTTCATATTCTATGATCATACAGTCTTACCAGAAAAAATACGCAAACAAAAATTCCTTGACAGTTGATTGATTCATTTTGTGATTACTGTTGCTGTGTTAAGAATTAGCTGGTTGTAGTCGTCTTGCCTGGCTTTTCCCTCAGAGCTCAATCTCTTAATGTTGGGATGCCCCAGAGCTTCGTCCCGGTCCCTTCCTTTCCACATCTCCCCTCTCCCAAGTGACTGCGCTCAGTCCCTTGGCTTTAAATATCACCTACATGCAGCTGACTTTTTTCTCATTTTTTTTTTTTTTCTGAGACAGGTCTAGAGTACAGGAGGCGTCATCAGAGCTCACTGCAACCTCAAACTCTGGCTCAAGGGAGCCTCTTTCCTCAGCCTCCCTAAGTGCTGTGACGACAGGAGTGTGCCCCTGTGTCTGGCTGATTTTACAATAGGTTATTAAACATGAAATGTCCAATTTCCTTAAGTACTAAGTTTGACAGTTGATGTCTCTGACGTTTCACTTTGACACTTCTTGTTTTATTTTTATTTTTACATCCGTAGTCTTTCAAACACACATTGTGGCTTGTGATTATCTTTCAAATTTTTTTTTTAGAGGAACTTTTGTGAAACCATGGATAAGTCAAAAATTCATGTTATTTTCAAACATGAGTTCCATCCTGGAAACAATGCTGTGCAGACAGCTCGAAATACCAATGAAGAGTTTGGGAAGGATGTGGCTAATGAATGCACAATACATTGATGGTTTGAGAAGTTCCAATCTGGTCATTTTAATCTTGAAAATGAGCCATGTGGTCCACCTGAGACCAAGGTGGATAATGATGAGCTGAAAGCTGTAGTGGAAGCGAATCCATCTCTACCTGCGCGTGCATTAGTAACAAGGTTTGGCATTACTATTCCAACAATATTGGACCATTTGAAACAAATGGGCAAGGTAAAGAAGCTGGATAGATGGGTTCTGCATGAATTAAACAAGCATCAGAAGAGAAATCATCTCGAAGCTTGCCTTTCTTTGCTGTCATGACATAAAGATGAACCATTTCTACACTGTATTGTTACATGTGATAGAAAATGGAGTCTTTTTGACAATCGCGAGCATTTGGCACAATGGTTGGATAAAGATGAAGTGTCGAAACACAGTCCAAAACTGAATATTCATTAAAAACAGCTAATGGTGTCTGTGTGTTGGTCCAGCGCTGGTATTATCTGCTACAGCTTTGTGAAAACTGGTCAATTGATTACAGCAGATGTCTACTGCAACCAACTGCATGAAATGATGAGGATGCTTGTGATTAAGCAGCCAAGACTGGTCAACAGAGAAAGGCCAATCCTCTTGCAAGACAACGCTTGACCACATGTCGCACAAACAATGCTGCTCAAACTACAGAGGCTGGACTTGGAAACTCTCTGTCATCCACCATATTCACCAGACCTTGCACCAACTGACTACCACTTCTTTCAGGCTTTGGACCACTTCTTGCAAGTAAAAATATTCAATTATCAAAAAGCTGTGGAAGGCCGGGCGCGGTGGCTCACGCCTGTAATCCTAGCACTCTGGGAGGCTGAGGCAGGTGGATCGCTTGAAGTCAGGAGTTCGAGACCAGCCGGAGCAAGAGCGAGACCCCGTCTCTATCAAAAGTAGAAAGAAATTAGCTGGACAACTAAAAATATATATATAAAAAAAAATTAGCCGGGCATGGTGGCGCATGCCTGTAGTCCCGGCTACTCGGGAGGCTGAGGCAGGAGGATCGCTTGAGCCCAGGAGTTTGAGGTTGCTGTGAGCTAGGCTGACTCCACAGCACTCACTCTAGCCCTGGCAACAGAGTAAGAATCTGTCTCAAAAGGAAAAAAAAAAAAAAAGCTGTGGAAAAGGCCTTTCACAATTTCATCATCACTCACTCTTCAGACTTCTTCGCTGCTGGCATAAATAAGCTACCGTTAAGATGGCAAAATAATGTTGATAGTTTAGGCATGTATTTTGATTAATTATACTGCTTCTTGTTTTAAATATAATAAACTCCACTTTTGATTCAAAATTGGACATTTCATATTTAATGACCCAATTTTTTTTTTCTTTTGTAGAGACTAGGGTCTTGCTCTTGCTCAGGCTGGTCTCGAACTCAAACTCCTGGCCTCAAGCGATCCTAGAGTGCTGGGATTACAGGCATGAGCCACTGCACCCAGCTGACTCTTAAATTTATATCTGCAGTCTTGGCCCGTCTTCTTAGCTTCAGATGTATATCCTATTGTGTACTTGACATTTCCACTTGAGTATTTAGTAACCTCTCAGACTTAGGTGTCTGAAAACAGACCTCTTGATTTCAGAACTGTTTCTTCTCTCTTTTTAAATCCTGTTCCTTGTTCCTTGAATTGAATCAAAATTGTTTCTTAAGTCTTCCCTACCTCGTCCTGTAAATGGCAGCGTCAGTCAGCCTCTTGCTCAAACCAAAATCTCAAGAGTCATTTTGGTTGCCTCTGTCCCTGCCTGCCCCTGCCGCCATAGCAGGTTCCATATGCCTAATTTCAAAATGTAACCTAAATCCATTCTGGTCCATCTCCTCACCACCATCTGACTACTAGCCCAGGTGGCTGCGTCTCACTGGGGCCTGGTGACAGCCTCCTGTCTGTGTCCCTGCTCTTGACTTCGTGGCTATTTCATCTCCACGCAGCAGCCCCAGTGATCACTGAAACGTACACATCGAATTTTGTCATTCCTAGAATTGAGTCTCTCAGTGGCTTCCCACCACATGTGTATCAACACCCGAACTCCTTCCCCTGGCCTCCAGGCCCCACGGCACCTGACTTGTGCCCACGTCTCGCCCCATCTCTCATCATCACTCCTCGCTCTCTCTCCAGCCAGCGCCTGGCCAGCTTGCTCTGCCCTCAGGGCCTCTGCTGTCCGATCTCGATCTCGCTCTTCTCCAGAGCGCGGCTGCCTGACTCCTCATCAGCCACATCTCAGCTCAAACGTCCTGTCCGCAGAGAGGCCTTCTCCAACTCCTGTCTGGCGCAGCCCCTTCCCCAGCCCTCTCTATCTCGTTTCGCTATTTTATTTTCTTCATAGAAATTGCCATTAACCCTAGCTGGACTATTCTACTTATTTACGTATTTAAATATTTGTCTGTCTTCCCCTAGTCTGTAAGTCTCACGAGAGCAGGGGTTTTGTCTCTTTTGTTCACTGCCATATTTTCACTTGCCAGAGGCTGTCACATAATAGATACTCAAGAAATACTTGTGTAGGCCAGGCGCAGTGGCTCACGCCTGTAATCCTAGCACTCTGGGAGGCCGAGGCGGGTGGATTGTTTGAGCTCAGGAGTTCGAAACCAGCCTGAGCAAGAGCTAGACCCTGTCTCTACTAAAAAAATACAAAGAAATTAACTGGACAACTAAAAAATACATAGAAAAAATTAGCTGGACATGGTGGCGCATGCCTGTAGTCCCAGCTACCTGGGAGGCTGAGGCAGGAGGATCGCTTGAGCCCAGGAGTGTGAGGTTGCTGTGAGCTAGGCTGACACCACGGCACTCACTCTAGCCCAGGCAAAAGAGTGTGACTCTGTCTCAAAAAAAAAAAAAAAAAAATAGAAATACTTCTGTAATAGTTTCTTTTTTTCTTTTTTTGAGACAGAATCTTACTCTGTCGCCTGGGCTAGAGTGCTTGTGACATCAGCCTAGCTTACAACAACCTCAAACTCATGGGCTCAAGTGATACTCCTGCTTCATCCTCCTGAGTAGCTGGGATTACAGACATGTGCCACCACAGCAGGCTAATTTTTCTATTTTTAGTACAGATGGGGTCTCAGTCTTGTTCAGGCTGGTCTTCAATGCCTGACCTCAAGCCATCTTCCCGCCTCGGCCTCCCAGAATGTTCGGATTATAGGCGTGAGCCACCACACCCAGCCAATAGTTTTTAAAATACAAGAAAAAATAAAGTTATTTTTAACTTTCATTTTGCAGAGTAAAGTCCCAAGAAAAATCTTTTTTCACTATTTAATATGAAATTTTGGTTTCCTTTATGAGTGAATTTAAGTGTTCTTTCTCTGTACCAATTATCTTTGAACAGTGAAGATCTCCTGTCTTGCATATATCCTTCTTAGACTTTCTAGACTAATAAACTGTGGAATAAGGAAGTGAGAACAGTGCTGGCATGATTTGTTCTTGGTTAACCCAAGCTGGGTCACAGTGATCTGTCATTTTTCTTCCAGCGGCACAGAAGTACCCTCTCCCCTTTAAAATCCATGCTAAGGTGTGGTATGGTTCATACTTGCACTCTCAGGACTTTGCAAGGTGGAGGCAGGAGGATCACCTGAGGCCAGGAGTTTGAGATCAGCCTGGGCAACATAGCAAGACCCCATCTCTACCCCAAAAAATAAGAAAAATTAGCCGGGATTAGTGGTCGTCCCAGCTACTCGCCAAGTTTGAGGTTCCAGTGAGCTGTGATGATACCACTGCACTATAGCCTGGGCGACAGAACAAGGCCTTGTTACACTCATTGGCTTGCAGAGGATAGAACCTTGTTTTCTTTTTAATGAAACACTTTTTCCATCTCCAGGATTTCAGTGCCATTCTAAATATCTGCTGGTCCTCTAACACCACAGATAAACATTGAAAATCTCTTTCCTGGGTTCTCTAAGTGCTCTGGCCTGTTATTCATATGGGTCAAAAGACTTGAGTTTAATTCAATGTAGGACACAAATGAAGGTTCTCATTGGTGGGGAGCGGCCACAGAGCAAGACAATTTGGCAACACACTGATGTCACTGAATCGCTGAATTAAACAGATGCCTCTTTAATGTGGAGGCAGGCTCTGATCGCTTTCAAAGAACTGGCTTCTACAGCTTCTTGAGTTCTTAGAACCAGTCGTTTGAGGTTGAAAAATATTGAAGCATTTATGGTTCACTTTAAAATTCTCTTCCACCTTGCCATGTGCCATGATCCTTAGGGGTTTGTGGGAGGAGAAGGGAGAGTGGGGAGGAAGGCAGAGGGAGCCACTTTCCCTGGCCACCTTACCACAGGGGTCTTTGGGGCTGAGGAGAGGTCGGGCATTGACCTGTGTGGGGCCTGCCAGGTCTAAGTAGTCTGCCAACAGGGCTCTGAGGTTAACCTGAGAGCACATGCCATTCTAAAGGGGTCATCTACCCCTCACATCTTCTCCATGTGAATTTTCATGTTCTGTCACCCACGTTTTAACCGCTGGCTCAAATTTATAAAGCTCTGTGCCAGCCAGACAGCACATGACCTCAGGTCTTGATCCAGCCAGTAGCTCCCAGCTTGCAACCTCTGGCATACGGCCCCATGTAAAGATCACAGGAGGGGCAAGAGAGGATGCTGGCTATTTCTCCAGTCACTGATACCAGACTGTTGGGTGAATGCAGACGCCTTCTTTCTTAGTCCAGAGAGCGGTTTCTGTTCCAGGGCTTAACAAGCAGTTGCAAAGCATTTAAAGAAAAAAATTGATGTTGCAGGGAATCTTCTTTGAAATGGCATTGAAGCTTGACAGAAGGAGCCTTAACTTCTCAATGAGGAGCTCATGTGGCTGCCGCCTCGGGGCACAGTACTTGTGGGGCCTATCTCCTCAAGTAGAAAGAGGCCATGTGTTTGCCCTCTACATGTTTGGGTCGCTCCAACTGGTCCCAGAAACAGTGCCTGCTGGCTGGTCGAAGGAAGTGAGTTATCTCGCTGATTGTTCACGGTCAGTTACAGGTCGAACTCCTTGTTCTTGTCCTGTCCTCCTCACCACTGCACTTGACTAGTCAAAAACAAACAACAAAAAGTGCACGCATTTCATAAAGTGTATGGAATTAATGTTGCTGACCACTTTCAGCTTGCAAACTTCCCTTTAAAAATATTAAGAAAAAAAAACTCTCTGTGTAAAATATCCAATTCCCTTAGGGTTAAGCCTTAGAGCAGAGGAGAAGAAGAAAGACAAGGGAACCACCATGAATTAAAGTTTTGTTATGTGCCAGTAATTCTACAAACATAATTTGATTTAATCTTCATAATGTCTCTGAGAGGGAGCTACTGGTCTTATGGTCCTTATTTTACACGTGAGGTTACTGAAGTTCAGAGAGAATAAACAGCTTGTCCAAAGTCAGCTCACAAGTGCTACAGCTGGAATTTGAACCCAGCTGTGTATATAATCCTTGCCACTGTGACTCTGAGCCACACTAAAAGAAGAGACTTCCACTGTGTCTGTGTTTCCTGGAGGCTCCCAAATGTCAGCAATAACACCTACATTGTCCTCAAGGATCAGATGACCTGTAATGCACTTGTTGAGGCAGGCAAGTGTATTGAGGCAACAAGGAAGAACTTCCAAAGGGTTTGTTCAATGTTTGGATAACCTGGATCCCTATTTTCTTTTCTTTTTTTTTTTTTGAGACAAAGTCTCGCTCTGTTGCCTGGCTAGAGTGCTGTGGCTCAACCTAGCTCAAAGTAACCTCAAACTCCTGGGCTCAAGTGATCCTTCTGCCTCAGCCTCCCAAGTAGCCGGGACTACAGGCATGTGCCACCATGCCTGGCTAATTTTTTCTATATATTTTTAGTTGTCCAGCCAATTTCTTTCTATTTTTAGTAGAGATGGGGTCTTGCTCCTGCTCAGGCTGGTCTCAACTCCTGAGCTCAAATAATCCTCCTGCCTCGGCCTCCCAGAGTGCTAGGATCACAGGCATGAGCCATCACGCCCAGCCCTGGATCCCTATTTTCAAATACAACAGACAGTGGAGCTTTCAGAATTTTCCCTTTAAAATCAGTGTGTGCTAAAACAAATTTATTATGTTCCCAAAAAAGGAGAAAAAAAAAAAAAAGAAGCCATCAGAAGAGGCTGACCATCAGCCTAACTGGTCTCCTCGTGTCTCCTCTGCTCCCAGCTCCTCACTAGCCAGAGTCGTTCCGTGATCACTCACTCAGAATAAAATCCAAATTCCTCCTCACGACCAAAGTGCCCACATAGTCTACCCACCTGCCGGTCTCCGATCTCACCTCCCTCGCTCTGACCCTGGCTGTCTCCGCTCCACTCACCACACTGACCTTCCTTTCACTCCAGCACCCCAGGCACGGTTCCGCCTCAGGACCTTTCACTTGCTGCTTCAGAGGCTGGGGTGCTCTTCCTCCAAAGGTACGTGTGTTTGCTTTCTCATTCCGCTCCGGACTTGGCACAAAAGCACTTGGCTCTTGCCTCGTGAGACAGGCCTTTGCTGTGATCACATTTTTGCCTTTAGCACCGATCACCCGAGACATATCACACGTTTATCTGTTTATTATCCATTCCCCCTGCTAGAATGTAAGCTTCGCGACTGCAGGGAGTTTAGTTTTCTTGTTCACAATGGTACCCCTGGAACCTGGTACAATGTTAAAACATGTTAAGGGCCCAGGAAATATTTGTTGATGAATAAATGAACAAACATGAATGGCATTTAGCCTGGCATTCGAGGCCCTTGGGGACCTGCCCCAAACTATCCTTCAGTCTTCACCCCTTGCTCCACCCACTCTCCACCTCCTTTTCTGGGGCCCAAGTCGAGATAATCCCCCCCTTGCTGTTTTGGCCAGTCCATCCCACCCGCGGTGCTTTGTGTCATTTTCCCTATCTGGGAAGTCCTTTCTTTCTTTGGTAAAATCTTACTCTCTTTTTCAAGGAAACGCTGTTTATTATTCAAGGCCCAGTGTCAGCCTGTTGGGAAACCATCCTGGCCCTTCCAGGCAGAACGGTGAGTAACGTGGCGCTTTGCTGCTGCCAGGAGGGAGACTGCTGCCCCCCTAACCCACGTTAATGGCCGCACTAGCCTCTGCCTCTCCGTCTTATACCTTAACCTAGCGCAGGTGCTCTGAAGTCACTGAGAAATCTCATTTGTCCACTAAGAAATACTTCTTTCTTCATAAAAAAGGCCAAGGAATGTTTTAGACAATTGGAGACTCCCTCTGTTTACCGAAGACAGGAAAGTGACATCCTGTGAACACGGTAGGATTTTCTATGAGTGTTTATTAAATAAATCTAAATGTTCTCTCCACACCTACGGAAATAGAAACATCCCCAAGCACTCGCCACTGCAATGGGTGGACCAAATAAGGAGAGAGCCTCTGTTTGCTGGAGACCCGCTTGCTTTAACACTCTGGGAGGCCAGGCCTGGGTTGTAAATGCGTAACATCAGTGAAGAGGTGGGTTACGGAAGGAGAGGTGGATTTTAGTTCGAGGAAAAAAATCAGGTAAGAACCCATTCTGGAGGAAAATGTCAACCAAGGCTCATTGTGCTAGATACTTTGCCTCCTTCTTCCAAATTGCAGCCCATTGTTTTAAAAGCCGACTGGGACAGTGCAAAGGCCATGATTTCCTCCAAGGAAGATTTACGACTTGTGATTTCCAAGGAAGATTTACAACTTGAGGAAGTGGTGGGGCAGGAAACAAACACACATAGTGTCAACAGAAAAGAAAACAAACTCTGTAAACTAATTTTAAAGAGATTTTATTATGAGCCAAATTTGAGGACCATGACCCAGAGCCACCCCAAGAAGCCTTGAGCAAGTGGACTTGCTGTGGTTGGGTTCCAGTTTGGTTTTATACATTTCAGGGAGACAAGGGTTACAGGTGAAGTCATAGATCAATATGTGGGAGGCATACATTGGTCTGGCCCAAAAAGGTGGGCCATCTCTAAGGGGGGAGGTCTAAAGGCTTGAAATTTTTAAGAAAAGGAGGTCTGTTAATCAGAGACAAGCCACCAGACATATATTTGTTGTGTAAATTGGGGAACTGCAGGTTTGTCTTGCATGCCCTTAGGCCTGTTAATGGGTTACAAAGGATGTCCCCAAGAAGGGCGGGGGGCATGATGAGGCATGTCTGACCTTACTCCACCTGGCGGGCAATTTAGTTTTAGGATATTCCTTTGGCCACCAGGGGGTCCATTCAGTCCCCATAAGAGGGGGGGGTGAGCCTTAAAATTTTATTTTAGTTCACAGTAGTCACCTCATTTGGACTATCCAGGTGACTGTTTTCTGGTTATGTAATCAAAACTTTATTGGAAGTTTATAGTTTTTTGCCTAAGTCTTGTTTTCCTCTAAGTTGTAATTTACAGTAAATGCATTTGAGTTAGAATTAGGTTTTCTTAAGTAGGAAACCAGGGTGCTACAGCCACTTCAGCCTAATTGCCCCCTATTTAATTATTTTAACACTCCCTGGGGGGGCTGGTTTTCTTTGTGTTTTCCAAATGTTTGGCAAACAGAGTCTCAAGTCCAAGAAACAAATCCAGTTTGGCCAGCCTAACTAT
>CAUYSK010051624.1:0-30073 GCA_963575035.1 Avahi laniger | reverse complement strand
TGGGGGGTGTGTGCAGGGCTGGTGGGATGTGTGTGTGGGGGGTGTGTGCAGGGCTGGTGGGGTGTGTGTGGGGTGGCGTGTGCAGGGCTGGTGGGGTGTGTGTGGGGGGTGTGTGCAGGGCTGGTGGGGTGTGTGTGGGGGGGTGTGTGCAGGGCTGGTGGGATGTGTGTGTGGGGGGCGTGTGCAGGGCTGGTGGGGTGTGTGGGGAGGCGTGTGCAGGGCTGGTGGGGTGTGTGTGTGTGTGTGGGTGTGTACAGAGGGTTAGCCGGTGTGTATGTGTGTGTGTGTGTGTGTGGCAGGGGGTGTGTGTTTGGAAGTGTGGGGGCGTGTGCAGGGCTGCTGGGGTGTGTGGAGGGAGCCAGGTGTGGATCAATGGTGCCTCCAGAGTCTGGGCTGACTCTCCAGTCTGGTCACTCCTTTCTCTTCAAACACGTGTTGGGGAACGCGGAGCCACCGCAGGCTGCCACGCCTCCTCTCTAGGCCTTTATACGGGCTCTGCTTTCTGCTGGGGTGCTCTCCCCGGCCTACTTGCCTGGGGACTGTCTAGTTACCCTTTAGCACCTGGTTTCACTGTTAAAGTTCCTATCTGCCCTTCCCCACGCTTTGCTCTCCCAGCAGAGATGGTCCCTTCCTCCCGGGCCTCCAGGGAGTGCTGGGAAATGGTTAAGGGGCCTCCGGCTCCTCCCTGCCTGGTTCCAAATCCCAGCTCCAGTAAGAGCTGTGACTTTGGCTAAGCAACTTAAACCCTTTGTGCCTCGCATTTCCATCTGTGGCATGAGTGACTATGTTCAGCTCATAAGGTGGGTGCCTTTAACTGGGGTGACCTATTTGAAGATCCCCTGCTCAGAGCCCAGGGCCTGGTGGGGCTCCCTACACGGCAGTCCTAAAGGCTGTGTGGCACCATTAACGTGTCAGCAGGGTGTCCTGGAGGGGCCAGGGACATTTTAAGAAGAAGCGATGTGTGAGCTGAGTTTAAGGGACAAGGAGATGGCTCTGGCTGATGGGTGGTACCACTGAGCGTCAACCACACACAATGGGAGTCCAAGAAGGAAGCGGGCTGCCTGGAGTCACACAGGAGAGAATGTGCCCAGAGGCCCAGAGGCCCAGAGTCCTGGGCATCAGGCCCATCCTCTGCTGGAGGGCGGTGGGGACTCTCAGCCTTCGTGCTGCCTCAGTCCAAGCTGTTTGGGTTTGGCGTGAACACATGATAGTGCCTCAAGAGGTGGCTGCGATTTTCCCCCTGAGCTCTCAGATGTCTTAAAATTGGTCTGGATAATTTTTTCCCCTCAAATTGTTCAAAACGTTCTGTTTCTGGCCTGAGTGCTTGGGTTTCACGTTGCCTCATGGAATGGGTCCTGGAGCAAACTTGGAGGTCCTGGAGAGCTTAGTGAGTCAGGGCACCCCGTCCGCTCACCCTATTCGTCTGCCAAGCCAGCCCCTGGCCCGGAGCAGGGAGGCGGCTGGTGGGTGCTAACAGGCCGAGCTCCGGGGCCTGCCCAGGCTGTGGCCAGCGCCTGTGGGCAGGCTGGGCTGCGGGCCCAGTGTGGGCCAGCAGGCGCTGCTGGGAGTGCGGCCAGCTGAAGCCTGATACCTGGCTCCTGGCTCCGGGGTAGCTGCCCAAGAGAGTGGGATGGAGGTGTGGGCCTTCTGGGCGGCCGGCCTGGGGGCGGCTCTGTGGCTGTTTGTGTTGGCTCCAGCGGAGCGGGTGGGAGGAGCTGCCGATGGCATCTCAGGCCCCGCCAACCTCCAGAGAGATGGGGCTCGTGCTTGCGCGGCATGTGTGGGCTCACGCACAGTCCATCCCCTGCTCGCCCCTTCCAACATTTGTCTCGAAACAGAAGCTCACATGCAGACATTCTGGTGATGGAGGAGGCACTAAGGGAAGGGTGTGCGTCGGGGGTGGCTGCTCAGGCCGAGGGAGGCGGAGTGGTGTGGGGTCTTGGGCCGTGACGTCTGCGACAGGACCCAGCGATGTGGATGCCAAAAGGCGAGAGTCTGTGGGAGGGCAGGGACGCTTTGATTACGGCAAAGTCCTTTCCTACTCCCAGCTAGTGTGCACTCCTAGTAGCTATATGGGTCTTGACCCAGAACTCACTGCTCTGTCACCCCCTGACAGCCAACGCCACCATCTTGTGTTGCACAGCTCCAGGGCACTCTTCATACTCCATGGTTTATGGAACTGTGTCGCCTGGAGGAACGGCACCATTCGTACAGATTGGACTGTGAATGCTCCCCTGGGGTCGTGCAGCAAGGCCACACTGATGAGAGCGTTTCAGGCCTGTGACAGCTGCTGGCTGCCGTGGGGAAGTTAGCTTACCCTGGACCTGCACAACCTGGGGGTCTGCACTGTCCCACAGATGCAGCTCAGGAATGAGTTTTATTGTTTCCTGAGCAGAGGAAGAGGAAGGGTAGGGTAAGGAGAGGGTCTTCTCTATTGATGCTGATGACCAGTGGACAGTGCTTAGTTCTCTATGGGGTGACAGGTCCGTGGGAGGATCGTAGCAGTTACTGTCCCTTCTTGAGACCCTCACGCCTTTCTGACCTTCATCTGACCAAACATACACAGGCCTCTGATTCAGGCCTGGCTTCTCCCTTACATACGCAGCAACCACCGCTGGCTACTTTGGGTAAACTGGAGATTTATTAAAAGTGTTGGGAAACTTGCAGCATCTCTGGAGGGCCAGAGCTCCTGGCCTAGAGGACCCACAGCCAGGAACAACATCTGAAATCACTTTGCAGAACTGACCACTTCAGGGAGAGCACCTAGGCCGTCACTGCAGGGCCCTGACACCGCAGTCAGCACCGGGCTGTGTCACCACCAGCACCACGTGCTGGCTGTCCCAAAACCTTAGCCCTGGCTCTTGTGGAACTCAGGTGTGGTGGCTGCTGCTGCTGTCCCTGGAGTGGGTCCCAGGTGGCATCTACTCTGCTGCATCATTTGCTTTTGGTTCAGTTTGATGTGGAGTCAGGTGATCAGAGTGAGGTTACGAGCTTGAGTTTCAGCTGCAAGAGACCTGGGAAGGTAGAGGTCTGGCTGGCATGCAAAGAGGTGGTCTCTGCCTCCAACCAGGACTCTGGGTAGTTCCCCAAACACAGGGGGATGTTCAAAGGTGACAAATGACCACTGCGGATGTGTACAGAGCCCCTCTCAAAAAACCAGCACAGAGATTTTTGTCTCCATAGGGCAGGAACAGGTAAGTCCAGGAAACACGGATGCCGTCTTTCCCCTCCAGCCTCAGTTTCCCCATGTTCCACACAGCTCCCTCTGTAGAGACCTGCAGTCAGGTGTCCTTGCTTCCTCCACCCTGGAAACCATCCCTTCCCCAGAGGAAGAGGCTCAACTCCCACCCTTTCTACTTGGGTCCATTTTTAATTTTTGTTGTTGTTGTTATTTGTAAATTTGAATTTGAGTACCTCCAAACTTTGAGCAGGTGCAAGGAAAGCTCTCCTCTGTTTGATGCTGCAGCTTGGGGTGGCCTCAGGGTCTGTCCTGTGAGCAAAGAAGAGGTGGGGCGCTCAGACTCTGCCGCTCCCCCTCCCCAGTCTGCACGGATAATGGCACATCTGGCCCAGGTGATGTTCATCTTTCCCAAAGCTAACCCTGGCTGGGGTCAGGTGGAGGCTGCTACTAGCCTTGCTAACTTGACTGTGAATCTGCCGATGTGCAGTGCCCTGTAGCCAGGGTGGATCCCCCGTCCAGCCTGACTCCCTGGGGAGAGGAGGTGCTCTGGCTGGGAAGGGCTCTCCCTGTGAGGGGTGCGTGGCCTTGGGGCATGTCAGTTGTGTTTCCTTCCACACCCATTCCTCCAACCACGTGAAATAGTGTCTTTTTCCTCAGTTTATCCCCCTGCTCCAACACACAAAGGACTTTTTTTTCAAGCAACATATTCTTTTTAATTATAAAATATAAATGTCTTCATTTTTTTATTATCCAAGTAGTGTGTACTCCTAAACATCAAGCAATATATAAAACTATAAATTAGAAAGTGAAGAGTCTTCTTACGTGGAACTCCACTTAGATAATTATTGTTAATTTTTAAAATCTGCATATGTAAATGTACTTCTATGTATATCTAAGGATGAAATGAATCGGTACAGGGAAAGGTGTCCACAACATGGTGTTGGTTTTAAAAGGCCAGTTCACAAGTCAAACTCCAGCTTCCCGGGAGGGATGGAAGAGCACAGCGAGTCAGCTCCCTTGTGGAAACCTGTAGTCAGGTGTCCCTGCGTGGCGGTGCTGGAGCAGCCAGCAAGCTGGAGGTGGTGCTCCTCCCTCTTCACGGGCTGGGTGGGGCCAGGCGAGCAGTCTTAGGGTCTGACAGCTATCAACAAGGTTTCCCCTTTGTTATGGCGAGGGCCTGCCCATCCCATCCCCACCCTGGTCTCCCCACCCCGATCTTGCTCAACAGGACTCATCCCCTCCCTCCCCTCCCCCTCCCACAGTTCCCAGAAGTAGGACCCAGGCCGCCAGCTGCAGCCTGTCCAGGTTCCCTGTCGGATTATGAAGCTTAACATTTTTGTGAAGAAAGAAGAAAGCCTTCCCTCTGGAAAGCGATAAGAACATTCCATCCTCCTCTGGCTCCAGGGAGCCTGGGAAACAATCACTGCAGGGAGAGAGACTCCCCAGGGACGGGCTCCCCAGGGCACGGGCCAGGGCTGCCCTCTGCCGGCCCTCCCTTCCGGTCCTGCCCTGCCCTGCTACAGGGGCCTGGTCTTGCCTGTGGTCCGCGAGAGCCTGGGGCAGGGGCCTGGGGAGGAGGGCAGGCCTCAGGCCGTAGGGCCGAGGTTTCTTCTGGGTGGTGGGCTTCTCCCCAGCCTGGGGCTGCCAGGGGAACCTTGGACACCAGCTCTCATGACTGGGTTGTCCCATCTTAGAGGTAGGGAGCATCCCCCAAGGGGAGCACTCAGGAGAGAAGGCCCTGGGGGTGAGGGTGCTCCACAGCTGGGGATGACCTAGAGCCTGTGATGCATGAGGCACCAGGAGCAGAGCCAGTCACTTGATGGGCTGGGGACCCAAGGGAGGCTCCTGTGGTTGGCACAGTGACCCCAGCACTGCTCAGTGAGTGCGCCCCGCCCACCAGAGCCTCTTCTCTCCTTCCTTCTCCCCTCCCTCCTATCCCCTTTTCAAACACAAACAACATTCACTAAAGCCTACTGGGTGCCGGGCCCTGTAGGAGAGAAAAGGCTAGGCTGTGCCTCCTCTTCATTCCTTGGGCACGGGTGACACATGCTGCCTCGGGGCCTTTGCACTGCTTTCCCTCATCTAATGCCACTTCACTTAATTCAGGTCGTTCCTTGTTGCCGTCCTCCCAGTGAGGCCTCCCTTGCCTCCATATCTAAAATGGCCACCTGCCCTCCTTCCCATGGTATGCATTACTATCTCTTAGGTTGCATATTTTACTGATTGATCACATTTCTCATCAGACTCTTTGCGATAAATTTTATAATAATAAATAATTCCCTGAGGGCAGGAATCCCTCTACCCTTGCTTCAGTGCCTAGAGGGCTGGGACAGAGCAGGCTGCGTAGCTCAGGGACCTGGCAGGAACCAAGTGACACCTGTACCTCCTGTAGATGGGAGTTGAAGAGCATTTAATGGAGAAAGTACTTACAAACTGTGTGTGCAGTTAGGAGAAACAATCAAGATATGTGAAGTACCCCACAGCTGGCAACAGCAGGGTGGTTACCGCCCCCAGGCAGGAGACAGCGGTTACCAGAACGCTGTTGGACAGTGCAGGGACCCGGCCAAGTTGCAGCCCAGCAGGGCGGGAGTCTCCCTCTGCTCTTACCTTCTGGTCGCCTGCAGCCAAACGGCAAGGTCAGCCTCCCGGACAGAGCGGGGACAGCCTGGGTCTGGAGGAGCAATGGAGATCCACTCACAATAATGTCTGTCGAATGAATGAATGAATGCCCTTAAGAAACCCACAGATTGGTGAAGACACATCCATTCCTTCACTCGTTCATTCACTCAGGTACAGTCAGGCATCGCTTAACCATAGGGATGTGCACCAGTCCTCGTCCTGCGATCGCAGAGAGCACTCACCCAAACCTGCGTGGTCTAGCCGGCCACCCACCCAGGCCGCGCGGTGCAGCCTGTTGCTGCAAGGCTACAAACCTGTGCTGTGTTACTGCACTGCCTACTGTAGGCAACTGTGATACTATGGTAAGTGTTTGTGTATCTAAACATAGAAAAAGTACAGTGGAGATACTGTATTATAATCTGTGGGACCACTGATGTGTGTGTGTGTGGTCCGTGGCTGACTAAATGTTACTCGGCACATGACTGCATTTATTCATTCATTCATTTAGGGTGTAGCTATTGACCACCGGGTGGGTGTCAGGATGTGTCAATGACAGTGTGGAGACAGTCTCTGCCCTCCCTAGACCCCAGCCCCAGGATGGGCTTGCTGGGAATATGAACACTGAGGGCCAGTTTCACGATCTGGAACTGCTGGTGCCCGGCATGCCTGGCCCGGCTGTTTGCGGCGTGCTGTGGGTCAGCTCTAGAGCACACCCGGGGAGCGGCGCATCAGGCCTAGCACAGGCTGGGGCACGCAAGAAATCCGAGGGACCTGTTAAGTCAGGCGGACTGGGTGGAAGCACTGGGTGTGGGAGACGTCATTTACTACTTGTTTTTCTAAGCCTTGGGGATTTGGAGCTTGATGAGGAGGAGGTCACGGAGCCCAGAGACAGGCAGCCTGTGGGCCCTTTACTCTCATAATCACTACCGCTGAGCAGCACGCGTGTGTGTCAGGGCTCTAGTGCGTGCGCTCATCTGCTCTGCGTGACAGCCCCCTGCATCCTGCATTCTAGCCCCCCACGACTACTGAGGGGACATGAAGCTCACGGTCCCACAGTGATCAGGTGGCGGAGCTGGCATTTGAACCCTGGTGGTTTGCCTCTAGAGCCGCGCTGCTATCCTTTATGTAAAGATTTTTGATGACAGGTCTGTGACGGGGGTGGGCCAGTCCTGTGAGGGAGATCTGGGGGGACTCTTGGTGTGTTCCCACCCATCTGGAAGGGACCCTCTGCAGGAGGAGTACTGCAGGAAGGGGACTTGGTCAGAGACCAGTGTGGACTCCAGGTTGGGGGGTCCTATCGCCCCAGCAGCTTCCTCCCTGGCCACCTTCCCCATCTGCCCCTGGCCAGACTCATTCTCCGCGAGGTCTGCTTTCAAATCTCAGGACCTTTTAGCAGCTCCTGTTGGCCCCAGAATAAAAGGTCCAAACTCCTCTGCGTGGCCTGGAAGGCCCTGCAGGCTCTCCCTGTCCCCTCACCCACCTTATTTCTGGTTGTGTCCTCCTTGCCTTCTCCACTCCAGCCCACTGGCCTTCCTGCTGGGTCTAGAAGCCACATCATTGGAACGCCCTGGGGACGATCCCCTTGCTGCGTCCCCCACCGGGAATGCCGCTCCACTAGTTCTTTGGATACTTGGTTCCTTCACGTCATCCAGGTCTCAGTTCAAGTGGTGCCGCCCCTTGAGGACTTTCCTCAATTATCTTCCTTAGTATATATTTGGACAAGATAATTCCTCCACTAAAATGTAAGCTTCGCGTGGAAGGAAAGGTGCCATTTTGATTGATGTTGTGCCCTCAGTACCTAGATCGGTGTCTGGCACATCACAAATGCTAAATCAAAAATTCTCCGCTAAGAACTTGCCCTGCTATTTTCTACCCCTGGGCCTTTGATCCTCTGCCATCTTCTTCACGTAGCTAACTCCACTGACCGTTTAGTTCAGAGCCCCATGGCCACTTCTTTGGGAAGGGCTTCTCTCTGCCCCACCTGTGCTAGCTCACGTTCCCCACCCCCGACCCCCACGTTCCACCCTCCCAGAGCCCCCGGACTTCGGTGGTTGCGGCTCACTCTTGCCCTTGCTAGTTCCATTCCCGTCTCTGCACTAGAAAGTCAGCTCCGTGAGCAGCACGCAGAGACCGCGCTGCTTTGTTTACTGCCGTATCCTGGTGCTCAGCAAGGTGTCTGGCACACAGGAGATGCTCCAGGATTATGTGTTGAATCATTGGAGGGACAGCTGGGAGCCTCAGGTGACCATCAGAGTGAGGGCACAGGCCTCTCCAGCTGCTTCTACCGTGAAAGGTCTCGAAAGCTGTGCCAGTCATTTTCACATACATGATCTCAATCTTTCCAACACATCCGTGAGGCATGTATGGTGATCCTCCCTTACAGGAGAAGAGACAGAGGCTTGGAGAGATTAGTAAACTTTCTCAAAGTCATACACTAGAGAGCTGGAACTGAAACTCTGACCCACCTGACTCAAATGCTCTTCTTCTTGGGGGTCCCTTGGGGTGCAGCATGGCTCTGGTGTGACTGATGGAGAAATCAAGCTGCAGGGTAGATGACCCCAGACAAGGTGGGAGGCAGTCCCCTCTCCCTAACATTCTTCTGTTCTCTACAGCCTGTATTAGTTACTTATTGCTGCATAACAAATTAACCCCCAAATTAGTGGCTTGAAACAATGCATTTATTATCTCATAGTTTCTGTGGGCCGGGAACCCAGGTGTAATTCAACTGGGTCTGAGCTTCAGGGTCCCTCACAGGGTGCAATCAAGGTATTGGCTGGGCCTGTGGTCATCTCAAGCCTCAACTGGGGAAGGAGCAGCTCCAAGCTCACTCCCATGGCTGCTGGTGGGATTCAGGTCCTTTCTGGCTGTTGGCCAGAGGCTGCTCTCAGTGCTTTGTCACATGGGCCTCTCCAACGTGGCAGCTTGCTTCATCAAAGCCAGCAAGCTGAGAAGGCAAGAGAGTGCCAGGGAAAGGAAAGTCATGGTTTTTATAACTTAATCACAGAAATGACATTCCATCACTTTTGCCACAGTCCCTTCATTAGGAGCATATCCGTAGGTCCAGCCCACACTCAAGGGATGGGGATGACACAAGGGAGTGAGTGCCAGGAGGCAGGGATCCCTGGGAGCCACCACAGAGCCCTGTGCTGTTTGGGCAGCTATCAGATCATGAATTCCTGCAGGGCAGCCAAGCTTGTCCTGCTCACCAAACCTGCGTGAGTGAGCAGACTGCATATATTCATTCATGGACTTGCTTATTTACTGAACAGACATTTACTCTGCACTTACTGTGTGCTAGATCTTGATTGCTGGAGTTAAAAAACTGAAGAAGGCTGATTTCCTGCCTTGAAAAAGACAGATCTGTAAAGAAAGAAATGAGATTTAGAAAGAAGTGGGGACTTTGGGCTATAATGCCCCTGTAACACTTACTGTGTGCTGGGCATCAGTCTGAGTACTGTACACATACTACCACCCATTTGATCCTGGCAACAGCCTGTAAGATAGGCACAGTCATCCCTCACGATCCCTGGGGGATTGGTTGGCTCCAGGACCTCCCTCTGATACCAAAATCTGTGTATACTCAAGTCTCTGATATAAAATGGTGCAGTATTTGTATAAAACTTATGCACATCCTCCTACGATCATCTCTAGATCACTAATAATAACTAATACAATGTAAATGCTTTGCAAATAGCTTTATTGTTTAGGGAATAATGAAGGGAAAAAAGTTGGAACATGTTCAGTACAAACACAATTTTTTTTGGAATATTTTAGATCTGTGATTGGTTGAATGCACAGATGTGGACTCCACAGATACAAAGGCCTGACTGTGTTATTATTATCCCTTTTTTTTAATAGAAAAAGACACCAAGGCACAAAGGGGTTAACTGTTTGCTCAAGATCACCTAGCTGGGGAGGCAGGGCGAGGATTGCAGCCCAGGCAGTCGGGCTCCTGAGTCTACACACTTAGCCCCTGGCCCATCCTGTCTCTTGAAAGGCAAGCTCCATGAGAGTGGCTTTCAGCAGGAGGACAGGTGCTAGTGGCTCTCCTTGGGAGCAGTTCTCCCTTGGCTTTTAGGGGCACTATGTAGACAGACAATTTTTCAGGGTATTATTTGGAATGGGGAGAGTGGCTGGGAAGCCCACTTGGCAAGCAAGGGAAGAGAGTTGTTTTGGTTTCAGAGATTGACATTTTAATAAACTGCTCTTAATTAACAGCACTTTGAAATTCTGAGTGGCGTGCTCTCCATCTCAAAACACGCGGGCGGGTGGCTTCTTAGAGAGCGGGATGCTTGTGGGTGATCTCCCTTTTTGAAACAAACCCAGACCCTCCAGTCACAATTTATTTTTCATTCCAAAAATGATCTTTACTGCAAATGTTGCTTTGGTTCAAGTGAATTAGAAATCCTTATTACACAGGAAGGCACTTCAAACAGTGCCCGGCTCGCCGCGCCGGCTACGGCATCAAAGGCTCCGCTGGAATCTCTGATTACCACCCAGACTGTCACCCACTCGGGAGCAGGCGGCATCTGAGGCTCCCGCCCTGGCTCTGGGACTGAGTGGGCTCAGGGGGTGCAGAAGCCAGGCAGCCTCCGTGCCAGCCTTGGTACCTCCCTGATTCTTGGGCTTGGAACGTGTGCTGTGGGCAGAAGGGAAGAGAATGGCGTGGATGACCTTGGCTGGGCACCTACTATGGACCCACTTTTCTGAGGCAGAAGGAGACCAGTCCCTATGGGCCTGTGGCCCCCTCCAGAAGTAAGGCAACATCACAACTCTTTACTTCCTCCTGGGCCATAGGTATTATTTCCCTGGTTCTAGAGATAGGAAAGGGAGGCTGAGTTTCATGGCTGCCCAGTTAGCGGGAGGTGAAGCTGAGATTCACACGGCTCCGTTTGATTCCCTCTTTCCTTCTAAATTGAGCTCCTCAAAGTTAGGATGGGTCTCTCTCATTTGGTGTCCTCATCAGCTGGCACAGGGGCTCACTCAGGGCTGCCACTGGGCAATGTCCTTGAAGTGACCAAACCAGATTCATTGTTTCATTTGACAATACTTATTGAGTCTCTACTATGTGGTGGGTGCTGTTCTTGCTGTCTGTCTTCGTCAGTCTAGGCTGCTATAACAAAGTACCACAGACCGAGTGTCTCATAGACAAAAGAAATTTATTTTTCACAGTTCTGGGGGCTGGGAAGTCCAAGATCAAGGCACCAGCAGATTCGGTGTCTGGTGAGGGCCTGCTTTCTGGTTCCTGGATGAAAGCTTATTTCTGTGTCTTCACATGGTAGAAGGGGAAAATGAGGTTTGGGGGTCTCTTTATAAGGGCATTAATCCCACTCATGAGGACAGAGCTCATGATCCAGTCACCTCCCAAAGACCCCGCCTCCTAATACCATCATCTTGGGGGTTAGGATTTCAAGATATAAATCTTAGGGGACACAAACATTCAGATGATAGCAGTGCTGTTGGCATTAAGTTGGTGTAGTGAATGGTGGGCCCCCCAAAAAAGATATGTCCACAACTTAATCCCTGGAACCTATGAATGTGATCTTATTTGGAAAGAGGGTCTTTACAGCTGACGTTAAGTTATGGATCTCAAAGTAAGATCATTCTGGATTACCTGGGTGGGCCCAAATCCAATAACAACTGTCTTTATAAAAGACAGAAGAGAAGGAGGCAGGAGAAGAGGAGAAGGCCATATGCAGACAGAGACAGAGATTGGAATTTTGAAGTCACTAGTCAAGGAATCCTTGGAACCACCAGAAGCTGGAAGGACAAGAAAGGATTGTCCCTTAGAGCTTTTCGAGAGACCATGGCCCCACCAACACCTTAATTTTCAACTTCTGGTTTTCATAACTTTGAGAGAACAAATTTCTGTTATTCTAAGCTCCTCCTTTGGTGGTACTTTGTTATGGAATCCTCCAGGCAACTACCAGGGCTGGCATTGGAGGATAGGAAGATGCCCTGGCCACCTCCCTCTCTCTGGACATGCATGGGAGACATGGAGGGGCGATGGGGCAGGTGACTGAAGGTGCTGGTCATCTTATCCAGACCCTGGATCTGGGCCACTCTTCTCTGGAGGTATTTGACTTCCCCCAACTTAGGTGTGGAGACAGCAGGCCCGTCAGCAACTTGGACATCATTACACATAGCATGCTAATGAGTTGAGTAAATATAAGTGAAAATGAGTAGCTGCAGATATACATGGGCCCCTCAAACCACAGCAGGCCATGGAGATGATGGAGCCAGGGTGTCTGGTTAAATGCTAGTGGGGAGTGGGCATGGTGGCTCACACCTATAGTCCCAGCACTTTGGGAGGCCCAGGTGGGAGGATCTCTTGAGCCCAGGAATTCAAGACCAGCCTGGATGACATAGTGAGACCTCATCTCTGCAAAATATAAGAATAATTAGTTGGGTGTGGTGGTATGTACCTGTAGTCCCAGCTACTTGAGAGGCTGAGAAGGGAGGCTCACTTGAGCCCAGGAGTTTGAGGCTGCAGTGAGTTCATTGTGCCTCTGAACTCCAGCCTGGATGACAGAGTGAGACTCATCTCTATAAAACAACTAAAAAACAATACTGGTGGGTTTCCCTGCAACTCTGGCCATTGAAATCTCTTGGCATTCAGAAGGGTGGTGCTGGATAGAGATTTGTCAACTCTTTTGGGAGGGACTTCAGGAGTCCCCACCTTTCCTTACCCATCTTCTCAGGGAGATATCCAGCTGCTGTTCCAATGCTCAGAATGTCAGCCCAGCTTTAGGCAGCCCTTCCTGGGATTCTCTGCAGAAAGTTCTTCCCTACATGGAACCCACATATGCCTCTCCATGACGTCTATTTTTGCTTCCATTTCACAGATGGGAAAATTGAGTCTTGGCAACATTCTAGAGTTACGCATACGTTAAGTGCAGAAGCGAGCATTCTGAGAGACTGTAGAACCTAAATTATCTGCTGTGGCCATGAAAAGAGTAAGGACAACACACAAGTGAGGGTTGCAGTTGTCACCCCATGCCGTGAAGCATCGCTGTTGATTATTATGACAAGCTCTGAGATAACTGACTCACGTGCTCAGCTGCAGTCCCTGGAAGACCAGGTAGGCTGCCTAAACTGGTGGTTTTCTCTCTATACCTCCACAGGATAGAAGCATCCTGGGGTGGGGCTTTTTCAGAATATTTCCTGAGCTTTTGGTCTCCTGGGTCCATCTGCAAGCAAGGGTTGTGCCTGACATGGACATCCATCTGAAACCTGTCGCTCTGTCTTGGTAACACTGGACACATATATATCAATAAATTTTAAAATATAAATGAAATTAGTTAGGGACATTGGAGAGATAATATTGTATTTGAGCCTGAATTTGACTGGCCAATCACCCCTCCTTCCAGGTAGGCTACTGGGAGTGGTTACACTCCAAGGATAGTAGCAAGTACCATTTCATTATGAGCTGGGACAAGCCAGGTGCCTTCCAATGCAGAGGCCTGGCGAGGTGGAGCAGGAACACAGTGGGGCTTCTTTCTCTCCGTCTAAGCTGAAACCCAAACCTTACCTTCAGTGAGTCACCATGTCTGAAGTGGGGGCTGTCCTAGGGCACAGTGATACACAACTTAGGCTTTCCACAAACCATTACTCATCAGTGATAAGATAACCATCATGTGGAGAATGTAAATCAACACCCCACTTCCTTCACCAAGAAAGTCTTGCTAAGAAAAATATGTCAGCGGAACCAAACAATATGCTCAGTGACATAGTCAGCCTTCAGTCTGGCACAATCTTCTTATCTCATTGCAGGCCAGTAAAAACCAGTTCATAGCCTAACAGTGGTTCATGGACCACATTTTTAGTAGCACTGTTGTAGCGCATGTAAGAAACACCAAGAGAGAAAGTTACCAGGGCCTGCCCTAAAGAGGGGCAACCACTGGCCTCCTACCACCCACACCAGGAAGCCACTGGAAGCAGAGAGAGAGGGCCTCAGGGCACCAGGCCCTGCCTGGTGATTATGCTCATTAGCAAGCCTGGCCCCACCTAGCAGATTAAGATTTCTCCTCCAGATGAGCGGAGTGAGGAAAAGGCTGGGCAGAGAGATGAAGAGGGGGATGGAAGGTTTCCTTTTCCCCTATAGAAATTTCTTTCGATTTTGCTGTAAAGCCTTAGCAGCAAGGAAATAAATTCCTGGCAATCGTACTGTGACTCTTGCATGCTCTTGAATTTTACAATTCTTGATCAATGTAACAGCAGGAGGCCCGCAGGCATCTTACATACAGCCTTCCTGGAAAATGTGAGGCTCTGTTTCCAGGGTGCTGGCATGCAGGTTTTTGGATTGGCAGAATACTGGGGAAAGCTGAGATGGACACAGTTAAATCAGTTCTTCAGCCGGTCTGACCGGAGGCCAGAGGGCCCCAGAGGCCAGAGAGAGGCCGGCTCCCAGCTCCCCTTGGTGGGCTTCCCCCTTCCCCGACAGAGTGGTCAGCGTTTGAGGGGTTGCAGCCTAAGAACTCGGCAGGGACACTCTTGGGGTGGGCAGGAGGGTCTGTGACAGGGCAGTCATCTGTGGGGAGGTAGGGAGGAGATGGAGGGGGGTCCTGGGGTTTCCTTGCACTCTCACCTGTTTGCACCTGAGCTGGTCTTGAAAGGGTGCTGAAGAGGACCCGGTGGCCAGCCTGCCCAGGAGGACAGAGGGTGAGTCCTTAGGGAAGCATCCCGCAGAGCTGGCTGGGGGTTCTGGCCCTGCCTGGGCGGTGCCCTTGGAGCTCAGTTCACTGATTCCAATCCAACACCTACTTCCCAGGTGCCTCTTCTGCAGTGGGCTCTGCAGGGGACACAGAGCTGTGTCTAGCACACCCTGCCTTAAGTACTAACAAGAGCTACTAGGAAGTGTTCCCTGTGTGCCAAGCTGCTGCTGAGAGCCTGGTGTGTGTTATCTAATTTAAGCAATCCGGCACTCCTCAGAGGAAGGGGCTGTATTATCCCTGTTTACAGTTTCAAAAGTGGATTGAGATGGTGGAGCTGGGACTTGAACTCTATGGTCAGGCTCTAGACCAGTGGTTTGACCCTGGCCGTACATTAGCACCACCTGGAGAGCTCTGACAAACCACTCGTGCCCAGAGCCCACTCTAAATCAATTACCTCAGAATTTAGGGGGTGAGACCTGGCAACAATATCTGAAGATTATGCCCAAAGACTGGGTCACGTGTTCCGCCAGGGTTGAGAAGCTTGTCTCTGGAGCCCGTGGGCCTAACTGCTGCGCTGCGCTGCCTGCGCCCAGCTCATCTCCACCCATCCTCCAAGTCTTGGGGACCCCTGAGCCTTTTTATCCCACTGGGCCACAGGGCTCTCTGACACAGGGAGGACCAGGACAGTCTCATAAAGGAGGTACCAGGCTGAGAGCCTGAAGGAGAGAGGGAGCCTTCCCAGCAGGGAGGGATCAAGGACAGCTTCCTGGAGAAGGCAGGAGAGTTTGGGGAAGGGCCAGAGGTCGGAGAAGCTTAGGAGGGACCCCTAGTCTTTGTTCTTTCTTATGGACTTGACTCCCTGGGTATTGGGAGCCATGGAATATTTATGAGCATGACAGTGACCACATTAGAAAGCCATGCCTTGCTAAAGCCCCGTAGTGTAGTTTCTGCTATACCTCCTTACCCCAGGGGCAATGCTAGGATGCTGGGGGTGATGCTGGGAAGCGGAGTTTGCAGAGGAATCCATTGACGACAATCAGGGTGTAAACACCGCATCAGAAAAAACATCCTCTGGCTTCCCTCTACCTCCCTGTGCACACGAGCAATGACAGATGCTCCCAACACCTTACACTGTGTTGCTTCTGCCCTCTTTGCCTTTGGCCCCACAGTTCCTTCTGCCTGGAGAGTCCTCCCCTCGTCGCCACCCACGAGAACACATTCATGTTTATACTTAGAAACCTGCTCCAGAAGCCAGCGTGAACCCTCCCAGGAGAGATTTTTTTTTTTTTTTTGAGATCGAGTCTCGTCTGTCATCTGGGCTAGAGTGCCATGGCAACTCACAGCAACCTCAAACTCCCAGGCTAAAGCAATCCTCCTGCCTCAGCTTCCCAAGTAGCTGGGATTACAGGTGCTCGCCACCATACCCAGCTAATTTTTTCTATTTTTTTTTTTTTAGTAGAGACGGAGGTCTTGCTCTTGATCAGGCTGGTCTTGAACTCCTGACCTCAAGTGATCCTCAAGTGATCCTTCCGCCTCCCAGAGTGCAGGATTATAGGTGCTCGCCACTATACCCACCTAATTTTTTCTATTTTTTTTTTAGTAGAGACGGGGGGTCTTGCTCTTGATCAGGCTGGTCTTGAACTCCTGACCTCAAGTGATCCTTCCGCCTCCCAGAGTGCAGGATTATAGGTGTGCGCCACCCCGCCCAGCCCCAGAAGAGATTTAATCCCTTCCTCCTCAACCCTCCCACACCATGCACATAATTCTAATCTCCTGCACAGATCGTGCTATTGTAATTGTCTATATGCTTGATTCCCTGCTAGACAGTAAGCAACTTAGGCAGAATTCCTGGCACATAATAGATGCTTAAAAAATAAGTCATTGTCAGGTTGAATTTCTCTCCAAAGTCAGGGGTCTTGAAATGGTAGAATTTTCTGAAGCACCCGTAACTTCCTATGGTCATCCCTTCTCTGTTTACCTGCCACATCCAGCAATATTTCCCATTATCTTCACTGCTTAGGACCAAACAATTGTCTGAGAAGTTTCCTTTGAAAGACAAAGGATTACCTAAGATTTTGGTGTCAATAACTTCCTGGCCACCGTTTGCAACTGAGTCCAGCCTAACTTGTCAGATTGGCTGTCCTGGACCTTGGGGAAAAGGAGCTACAGCTCTGGTGGGTCTGGATGCGGCTGAGGGGGCAGGGAGGAGAGGTCTAGGCCAGGGGTTGCGGTGTTTTGTGAGGGTGGAATGGGTATGACCTTATTATTGCTGCAGCACTGGCCGTGTGGGCACAGGAGGGTGAGGGGCTTTTTGGGGAGGGGAGACAGGGGAGCATTAAGGTCTCACATTCATGGTGGGGGCAGGCATCACTCACATGGCTCAGGGATCAGCTGGGCTTGGATCCCGGAACGTGTGTGGGTGCACACGTGTGCAAGTGTGAGCTACCAATTTGCTCTGACGACTGTGGGCAGACCCAGGCTCCCAGGGCCAGCCAAAGAGGGGATTACTTTCTGGTTTAGTAGATTAAATGCTGAGGTTTCTGTGAATTAAACCCCAAAGCAGCTTTGGAATGTTTTCACTGTCTCCACTGAGAATGAGATCTTTTTCATCTGGTAACACTGGGATAATAGTACACGGATCCCTGGGCTGCAGCGAGGATTAAATGAGATTCTGTCCGTCAAAGCCCCGGCCTGTGCCTGGGACACAACGAGGCCCCAGTAAACGGTGGTTCTCAAGTAAACGGAGGCTGGGGTGGGTGGAGCAAGCCTGAAATAAGAGCTTCATGCCTTAAAGACAGCAGGCGAGGCTCTTTCTGTCTTTGAGCTTTCAGTCCTTGGGCAGCTCAGGCTTTGGTCCAATGTGGGCTCTCTCCCAACCTGTCCATGTCCTGGCAGGAGACCTGAAGCGAGTTCTTTAATCTCTCTGAGCCTCAAGTGCTGCATGGTCATAGAACCTGCCGTACAGGGTTGCTGGAGGATTTGATGAGCTCATCTGTCCCTTACTCAACTCCCAGCTTCTGTCTTGGCCCTGCCAGTCCATTCCCTAAAGAGTGGCTACATAAACCCTTTAAAACTGAAGTCTGAACTTGGTGTCTCCCTGCAGGCAACTGGGAATGCTTAGAATAAAATCTGGAGTCCCTGCCGGGCTGGATCTGCTCTCCACATGCACTCTGCCAGCAGCCAGCCACCTTTCTTGCTGTTCCTGAAGAGGCTACTGTCTCAGGGCCTTTGCACTTGCTGATTCCTCTGCCTGGAACGCTTTTCCTCTGGCTGACTGCATAGCTTGCCTGTGCGCTTAATGAATCTCTGCTCAAATGCCACCTTCTCCTGGAGGCCACCCTTATTCCCCTTTGTAAATGGCATTCCCTTTCTATTCCCGTACTCTGATACATTTTCCTTCATGGCACTGAGCAGCGGCTGACATTGTCTTGTATATTTGTGTACTGTTGGTTCCCCGGCTAGAACGTAAGTTTCAGGAGAGCAGGGACTTCGCTTGGACTTTGGCTCAGTAGGTCCCTAAACTGAATAACTATTTGGCAAAGGAAAAAATGAATGAGTGAGTGCCCGTAAAGCATCATTCCTGCCACATACGAGCACCCAGAATTATTAGCGATGCAATGAAATGACCTAGAATCTGTAGCCCAGGGATTCAGTTCTTGTCCTGTTGACAACTTACTGTGCACGTCCAGCAATTCGCTCACGCTCTCTGGACCTCTGGGAGAGCATTGAGCAAAAGGAGATACCAGTTTCTGTCTTGGTTGAGAGAGATCGGGGGTCAGGGAAGGGTCAAATTGATAAGGAGACAGTTTGCCAAGCAAAAGAAGCTCCAGGAATATAAAGTGGAAGCCTGTTTTCTCTGAAGAAAGCCAGTGTCTCTAATTTCTCAATACGTACCAGCTGGGCTGTGTCAGGTGGTCGTGTGTAAGGGAAAAAAAAAAAAAATCCCTTTGACTGAAATGGTGATATTTTACCGAGACCACTTGGTTTTGCTTTCAAATAATTTCTTCAGGGCTCCCGAGTGTCTCCTCTTTCTTACTCATTAGCAGTCTACAGAACTTAAAGGGGAGACTCTAATTAGGGAAAGCTTTCATATCATTTACGAGTGAAAGATGGAAGAGGGCTGCCTTATGGGCTTCAGAGAACCTTCTAAATCTACATGAAGGCCCTTTGGCTCCAGGCCTCTGACTTGAGCTAAGGAGCAAAATCTAAAGACACAGGTCAGGAGGATGAATCTGCCATTTGGAGTAGGCAATTATTATTTTTTTTAATATACATGCTGGAAAAGTACACAGGACTGGGGCATCTGGGCTGCCTGGGGATGGGTCTGACTCTTGCTTGTTGAAGAAGTGCAATTATTGACTCTGCTGTTAATGAGGAATGTGGAGTTTATAGGCTTAGGGCAAAGGAAGAGCAGCAGGAACAACCTGAATTGGGAGAGAACATTCCAGAGGCTGCTCTACCATGCCCTGATTCTGAGACTCCATCAGGAAGGGGGCAGGCCCACTCCTGGCCCCTCTGGGAGGCTGTGAGAGTGAACAAATGTTTAGACTCTTACATTAATATAATACTAGTATTAGCTCAGTGTGTATCAGCAGGGGAAGGAGGTTGCCTAGGGTGCTGATGTCTTGGGTCATATCAATGCAGATAGAACATACCGAATGAGGGAGGTGATAGTCTTTGTTCAGCTCCAGTGAAATAAAGGTGTTTGGTTCTGGTCTCCATAGTTGAGGGGCAATATAGGCAAAGTGGTAGCTATGGGGAGAAGGTGGTAGGGAGGTATAATTACTTTTTAAACCACTAATTAGTAATTAAGCAGCAGAACTAAGAAAGAGGAAAAAACTTTCTGCTGACAGCTGTTAACCAACTGGTTATGGACACAACCTTGGAGTTAGGGGGATGTGAATAGCCATGCTAGCTGTGGTATGCTAGCCGTGTAGCCTGGAGCAAATATTTCCCCCTTCCCTCTGAGCCTCAGCTTCCGCGTCTGTAAAAGGAGATAATAATGTTTCTATTTCATAGTGTTTTTGTGAGGGTTAATTTGGGTAATCTATTACATCAAATGCGTAGTGCATAGTATGTGCTCAACAAATAGCAGAGATTATTAAGTACACTTGTGCTTACTTTGATAGAGAGGGAAGCATCCTTGGAAGCGTTCAAGGCGTGGAATTCCAGAAGGGACTCCTGCCTGGGAGGGCAATGGGCTAGCTGATGACAGAGCTTTAATCTTCCGGGCTTCGAAGCGTGTCTTTAACCCCTCCTGGTACCAGGTCCCCATGCTGTCTTGGCACTCCTGATGGAAAGTTCTCTCGTAAGCTTATCCCTAATGAATTGTGAGGAACTTCATACTCTTAGAATGTTCACATTCTGAAAAAAGCAGGAAGGATTATATAGCTTGAATGGCAGAGGTTTAGGCGACGGCACAGGGTGGTGGCAGGGGACTGAATCCCAGTCCGTGGAGGGTACAGCTTCCTCAGCTGCTCTGCTTCCTCTCTGTGTCCTTCTGGCTCTGGCCAGACGAGGCTTGTGTGTGACATTTGTGTGCGATGTTTGTCCTGTGGGTGGAGAGGCAAGGGCTGTTCTCGGATGTGGTCCCTACAAGCCTTCTGTGGATCCTTTTCGCTGTGTCGAGCCAGGATGGGAGGGGCAGCGGCTCAGAGTGTGTTTTGTGGATGGTGCCGATCCCGAACAGCACCACCTGGGGGCTGCCATTCCAAGCCCGGCAGCAAAGGACTCTGGGTCAGCCTGGCAGAGGGGATGTGCCCTGGGCCCTACCTACACCCGCTAGCCCTCATGTGAGCCCACAAGGCGGACTGGGCTGTGGGTTCAGCCAATGCAGTGACAGGAATGTGATGGGTGTGGGCAGGAGTGAAAACAGAGGACTGTCACTCGGGGCCTATAGATGCTGAAGACCTGACCCTGCACACTGGGGCCCAGGCCTGGGGTTCGGCGATGGAGAGTGGTCAGGGAACAGAACAATGTGTTAGGTGTTAGATGCATTTTTATCTCATCAAGTTTTGAGCTAGATAATCTCATCTCTATTTTACTAATGAAGAAAATGCAACCCAGAGAGGTTAAGCACCCTGCCCAAGATCACACAGGTTGGGAGTAATGAAACTGATTTTTGCACCCAGGTCTCTGTGATTTCAAAGGCTGTGCTCTTTCCATTGGGGCCTATTTGGCTGCTGAAGGAGATTCCTAGTGGAGAAAGGGAAAGTGATTGAGCAACCAGGAGCTGGGCTCTGCCACCGTCTTGGTTTGAGAAACAGTACAGAAAAGCCCCTTGAGAATGGGAATTGAGGTTAGGGAGTAGAGGTGTCAGGAACTAATCCTGTCCACCCCTCTCTAAATAAAGGTTGGTGTGGAAGTCGAGGCCGGCTTTCTGTTGAAGGAGGCTTCACCGTGGAGTCAGCTGTGGGGGAGTAAGACAGTGGCCACCGCCTATCGTCAGATGCATTCTGTAGTGATGAGAAAAGTCTCAGCCCCCGCTTACCTGTGGCAGCACAGATGGCACAGGCGGTGGGGTCAGAGGCCAGACGTTGACACTGGCTCTGCACGAACTTTCCCTGTGGCCCTGGGCACACCACTCAGAGCACCTCCAGGGGCGCATCTAGCGTGCATCAGGGCTTCTTAAACTTGAGAGCACATGGGAATCTTCTGGGGGCTGTTAAAAAATAGATGCTGTTTCAGGAAGGCTGGATGAAGGCCCAAGAATTTGCATTTCTAACACGCTCCCAGGCAAGGCTGAGGCTGCTGCTGCTGTTCAGGGACTACACTTTGAGTGACACGGTTCTCATCTGGTGGACTCTGAGCCACACTGTGAAGACGATACCAGGGTCTGGCATTGGTAGGAGTGGAGGGAATCAAGCTAATTTTCTTCCTCAGCGCAGAGCCCGAGTGTTACCAGACTGGGCCTTGTGCCACAGGAGGTGCTAGCCTGGCCTCTCCTCAGTACACAGGCTCACTTGCCATTCTGGAAAATAATGGAGAAAATGGTAGCTGCCCTGGTGGAACCTCAGCTCCTACTTCTAAGACTCAGCTCACATACTACCTTCTTCAGGAAGTCTTTTCTTTTCTTTTTTGAGACAGGGTCTCACTCTGTTGCCTGGGCCAGAGTGCAGTGGCGTCATCATAGCTCACAGCAACCTCATCCTCTCGGGCTCAGGGCTCAAGTGATTCTCCTGCCTCAGCCTCCCGAGTATCTGGGACTACAGGCACATGCTACCATAATTTTTCTATTTTTTGTAGAGACAGGATCTCACTTTGGCTCATGCTGGTCTTGAACTCCTAGCCTCAAACAATCCTCTTGCCTAGGCCTCCCCAAGTGCTAGGATTACAGGCGTGAGCAACCACGCCTAGCCTAGGAAGTCTTTTCTAACTTGCTTCCTGTGCTCAACTCTTTTAGGTGCAAAGTGGTTAATAACATGGACCCTGGAGCTAGATGTTCTGTCTTCAGATTGATTTTGCCTGTGTGATGCTGAGCAAGTTACTTAACGTCTCTGTGTTGTGGTTTCATCATCTGTAGAATGGGGATGATGATAATTCCTATTTTATTGGGTTGATGATTAAAGGAGTTATTATTATGCATGAAGCTCTTCGGGTGAGCACTGTATAAATGTTAGTTCTCCTCCTCTTTATTTCTGTCATCATCACCATCTTTTCACTTTCTCTCAGCCTCCCTCCAGGCCAGTATTGTTCCTCTCTGACCCCAAACCCAGCAGGGAGAAGCTGCTCAGAAGTCAAGTGAGGAACCTCCGCTGGGCTGGGCAGAGCTGGGGCTGCTTCCCACAAGATGCAGATTTATGGCCAGGGATTACTGGCTCCTCCCAGCATCCCTGACCTTTTCTCATCTTATCTGGGAACTGACAGAAAACAGAGGGTGTCCCAGCTCCAGCCCAACCCTGCTCTAGGGGCCACGACCAAAGCTTTTGGGGTCTGGAGCTCTGCCTGTCTCCTGGGCTTTACTCTGAGGGCAGCCGTCTCCCACAAGCAAGCCTGGTGGTGGTGTGGGGCGGGGGGCTGTGCTTCAAAGCTCCCAAGGCGGGCACCTGGACTAGGTCTGCTTCGTCACGGACTCCTGTGTCTTTTCGCCGAGTGCTGGGGCTGGGCAGCCTCGCAAGGGCTCCAGGAGGGGTGCCACATTTTGACAGAGCACAGTCCTCTCTTCAGATCCCTGGCTAAAAAGAAAAACGCATGCACACAAAAGGCCCGCTGCCTAACATAAAATATCGCTTCCTAATCCCAAGTGTGGCCAAGTGCGCTGTTAAGATATTTAGAAGGCCCTTAAATTATTTCCACCTTAAAAATGTTTTCACGTCTCCCGTTTTGTTCACTCGGTTGGCTAAGGTGTAATTGCTCTCCTGGCCCAGACTTTGCTTCCTCACCAATGGGGACCCCAGTTTTGCATCTTGATATTAAGAACAGATTCTCCGTGCTGAATGGGGCATTGTTTCCTGGCCAGATCGGTAGCCGCTGCCTGCTTTTAGCCAGCGAGCGGTCTGGGATTGGCAGCCGGGCCCAGACCGCACTGTGGCGTGCTCTGATTACTCGATTCCATCCCGCTCCAATCAGGAGCTGATCACACAAGTCCAGGTTTTCATTTGCTCTCCCCCTCCACATTCCCCACAGCTGCAGGTTAAAGGGGTGTGTTTCGGGGGGGCTGGCAGCCTGCCCTGATTTTCAGAGACTTGTGTTCAGGGGGCTGGGCTGGAGGATTGGGGGTGTTGTCCTGCTGGGTGTCTCTCCACCCCTCCGTCAGACCTTCGAGCCACAGCAGAGGCTCAGAATCTAAGTGTCTTCTGCTGATATGACTTTTACTTGTGACTAGTAAAGGTTCTAGAAACTTCCCTCAAATCGTGAGCAATGAGAAATGCCCGTTCTTTTCCCAGAACACGGAAATCCCCTGAGCTTTTGTTCTTCTCACATTTTTACAAATAGGTCTAAATATAGAGTCTCCCCATCTTGTTTTAAAAGGAACGTTTAGGAAAACGTTCTATTGGTGACTTAAAAACTCTGACTGCAAGTCTTTATTATCCTCCCCGCCCCCACCTCTCTCCCTCTGCTCATTACAATGTTGGGTCATAAATGCCAAAAACCCAAATAAAACCCTTTGAGCAGTGGGACCTAATGAAAGAACAATGACAGGATGTTGGCGTTCAAACTGTCAGCATTTGCCAAATAAGTTTATTCTTTATTTATTATTTTCATTGTGGCTTAAAATACACAGCCCTCGAAGCCAAGTCTCTAAACCGAAACGTATGGCAGTCCTGCCTCTGCGCTGAGTCCACAATGAACTCGGAGATTTTCCTTTCACTCCTCACCAGTGATTGAGACCGAAGATAGTATGTTTTGAATTTACTGAGAGATCTACTGCTTTGGGCTCAGTTTTAGTACTTTTAAAAAGCAATCAATAATGGCTAGTTTGTAATAAGAAAAATTTATGAACTGACAGGCAAAATGTAATTACAGAGGGGATTCCTTGCAAGAAAAAAGAGGTGATGTGAACAGACATCTCGACAATCTGTTTGCACTCATTTTCATTCATATAAATGATGAAGTGCTTCTGGGTTGGAGCAGCATTCTCCAAAGGCTTCCCGGGAGCCTGGAAAAGTCGCTGCCAAAGTTTTTACTAATGAAGGGCAATGACTGTTTGCATTAACTTCTCATTGTTACCCACAAAATGGATTTTTCACAGTGTTACTTTTATGACTAAGGCTGTTACAGGACAGCAGCTACTACACCTCATCTTCTTGGTCCCTGGGGAGACCCAGCGTGCTGTCAGCTTTCTGGAGACCAGGGTGGTGCTGCAGCCACCTTGGGGGTCTTCGGTTCCTTCCTCCCCTCGCTCTCGCCACTTTCTCCTTTTCGCTGCCCCTGCTGAGGAGAGAAGGGGAGCTTTCTGATTGCAAAAGGTGCCTTCAGAGAGGAAGAGCAGAGGTTCCTGGGAAAACAGCAAAGTTGCCCCCAAACTCCCTGGAGGTGGTCACACAGAGCATCAAGCATAGCCCCTTTATACATAGTAGTTCTCAATAAATGCTTAGAAAATCAATGTGACGAGACCTGTACATCACTTTTCCATTTATAAAGTTCCTTGATACCAATGTCCCTTGTGACCTTCACGGCAATCTGAAGGGATGTCTGTTACTATACTCATTTTGCAGATGAGGAAATTTAGGCTCAATGGAGTTCCTTGACTTGTGCATGGTTACATAGCTATTAGTACTTGAACCAGAATTTGAACTCACATTTTTCTGGCTTCAAAGCCTGTGCTCTTTTGAACATACCAACAACAGAAAGATCAGTTCTTTTAGAAAAGATAAGGTCAGGACAGGCATTCTTGTTAAAGAAACACGGTCCAACAAAATTGCATCTGAATTTGTTGACCGTTTTAGAATAAGACCAAGGTTGCCAGAGGTGAGAACTGGTTTACCATTTTGCATGTGCAGAGTGTTATGATTTTCAAAGCGCTTCCACAACCTGAATTTATGTCGTTTGCAGCTCAGCGCAGCCCTGTGAGGGAGACAGGGAACTGTCATTATCCCCATATTGTGGAGGAGAAGAGCAAGAACAAAGCTAAGAAAGATGAATGCCCTACCCAGGGTCAGAGAGGACACCCCCGGGAAGCCACAGGGTCAGCATGGCTCGCTGACATACAAGGGAATTCTTTCGATTGCTTTTGCAGAAAAACCTCAACGTACTAGAAACAAAATGGTGAGTTCCTTAGTGATTGGCTTTTTTGTCTCCATGCTTACCTCTCAGTTCAAAGAGCTTATGTTGAGAGCTGCGAATTAATTGAAGAAAACAGCATCTTAAAAAGAGCAATAACCACAAAAGTCATTCAGGAGAGGTACAAGGGTCAGCATAGCCCCATCTGCAGCCCCCACCTCCATATTGGCATTCAGTCCTGCCCTTAGCTCTATGGCCTTGGCAACGCTAAGCCAAGGAGGTAGATGGTCCCATTCCACAGAGGTTTTCTGCAACAAAGATGGAAAGGTAAATGTTTCAAACCTCCAGTTACCCAAGGATCCAATGCACAACATCTTGCATGTCTATGGGCGTGGCTGCTGGTTGGAGGTTTGGGTGTGTTTATCTCTGTGCCACCACTCAGGGCCCAGTTGTGAGTGATGAACGTGGCAGAGAGACTTGATTGCCTTCGGGGCAGGATGTTGGGATTATCCAGGCAGTCTTATCAGTCATGAATCTGGTTTCTGGACCTCCATCTGTATCTGTTATTTGTTGCTATGACAGTGCCATAAACTCCGTAACTTAACGGTTTAAAATAATGATCATTTCTTCTTGCTTGCTGTCTGTGGGTCATCGGTGTTGGCTGATCTAGGCTGGGCTCAGTTGGGATCAGCAACAAGGCTACGGATTGAGTTTTGGGTCTGCCCCCTGTATTTTTCCTTCCTCCAGGACCAGTGAACCATCTGGAGCAAAGGACAAGCCAAACTGCTTGAGCACGATGATGGCCTCTTCTTAAGTCACATTTGTAAACTTTCTGTTGGCCAAAGCAAGCCATGGGGCCAAACACAACCTAAGTGGGCCAGGGAAATCTGCATTCACTCTAGTGAGATGGAGAGAGGAGTGAATATTTGCCAAATTATCCAAACTATCACACTGTCTGCCTGATTCCAGCACCCTACTTCTTAACTGACTCTAACTCAGATGGAGGAATGAGATGTGATTAATTATTATAAAAGTCCCCCTGATTCTCCTATACAGCAGAGTGAGCCATGGGAACTGAAGGCTGACTTAGAGAAGAGGGACTGGGCAGGTGCACCTGCTTCCCACTGAGAGGCCAAGGGGCTTGATCTGGGGCCAGCAGGTGACTGGTGAGTAGCCTGAAGCAGCAGGACAGGGCGCGGGACAGTGATTAAAACAGAAGCACCAGAGCCTGGTGCAATGGGGCTCAAGTCCCAGCTTCTCTCTGAGCATGGCATGGGGCTGATATTTATTAAGCATTTACTATGTTTCAGGCACTGTGCTGGGCTTATAGTCACCTTTGCAAGTTGGTTGCTATTATGTCTGTTTTGAAGACTAGAAAGCTGAACCTCTGAGAGTAAATAACTTCCCAGTTGCCATCTACATCCAGTAAGAAGCATGGCTGATATTGTTTGATCCCAGATCTTTCTATTCTGCCATATGTCTGGACACAAAGATGGCAGTTTGCAAAGCAAACCTCTGAGACTCTTGGAGGAAACTAGGAGAATAGAAGAGAGGAGATGGTGACAGAATATTAAGGTGATTTCCAAAGACTAGAGATGGGGGGTGGGGGCAGCTAACACGTGCATAGGCACTGGGCAGGGGTTCCAATGGCACTGGAGCATTGGTGAGAGTCCCGTCTGCAAAGGCTGTCCCTCTCCTGGCCTGTCCAGAGAGGCAGAGGGGCCCAGTAGCCCTTTCTTAAGAGTTAGGGAGCTGGGACGGCTCTGGGAGAATCACTGTGAGCTGCTCCACCATTAGAGCCCTGTCAGCTCCCACCGCTAGTGTCAAATGCTCAAGGATAATGGGACTGAGGCCGGCCTGAAATCAAAAAGAAATCTGGAGCAGATGTTAGGAAACCCCTTTTTACTTCAAATGTGAGGATAAGCCTAGCATTTATTGGCAGACCTTTGGCCCATATCAGAAACAATTAGCTGCCTAGCCTGAGATTGAAGGGCACCCCCAGCTCCCTTCTGCTTCCTTGCCAGCTTACGCCAGACAACATGCCTCGAGCACCTACACATGGCCTCCCAATGGGTGGACGGTCCCTGGGCCTCAGATTCACTCTGGCCTTCTGGGCTCTCCCCTCTTCCCCTCCTTCTCACTGTAGTTCTCTCTTCTTGCCCTTTTCTCTAATTTCCCCTCCTGCTAATCATGCAAGCTTGGCACGTACACATACACATGCACACACCAGACACACACCTGCTGATCTTGGCAACCCCCTTGGGGTTCATAATGGGGTTTGTTCCCAACCGTAGAGGGCCAGCCCAAGCTCTGTAATCTCCTCCTTGCCAAGGACCCTCAAATAATCTGTGGAATTTACTCACAGTCACTTTAACTGAGAGGACTTTTGGCTAGACCCCTGCTTTGAAAGTTCAATGAATGTTGGGTTCAAGGAGACCATTAGTTCAGCATCTGCTCTATGTCAGATACTCTGCAAGCAGATCTCAACTTTGCCCGGGGTCTCTCCAGTCTGTGGGCCTAGATGGAAGTCTCTGTGATGGTCATAGCTCATGTTTTAATGGCTCCTACCACATCCTGCAGGACTCCCTGATCTTGTTTGGAGGGGCTCAGGATGGTCACCCAGTAGGTCCTGAACCAGCTGGTAGACTGTAATTACTACATGGCCTATGTTAGAGTCTTCCTCTCCTGTCTCCTGATGATGGCAGTTATCTGAGTTCTGATATCAGTGACTAGAGCCAGGTCACCAAATTGTCCCTAATCTGCCACTCCTCAGATGCTGGAGCATGACTGTACTTCATGTAGAAAGATAACCCTTCTCCCTCCCCCATCCCCATCTGTGTTGCTTGTGTCCCAGATGGTGTTGATTATGGGCCATGTTTCACCAAGTCTCTCCAGAAATCCATTCCTCCCTCTTCTCCCTGTAGTTCCTCTCTTTGTGGAGCTTAGACTAAAGTTCGTTCCCTTAGCTAGATTGGGTGACCAAGATCCCCAACAGATGTCATGTTGTCATTCCCTTCTATGAATTTCTCTACCTTCCTCCTCCTTATATTCTTCTCTCCATGCAAAGAGAAGCCCATGTTCCTTGTTCCATGCCATCAGAGATGCAAGACATGTCTGACTTTCAGTCCCAGTGGTACTCACCAATTTATTTCAGGATACGTTACATTTACTTCTCCAAACTACCTTGTGAAGAGGGTGATCATATAATTTATGGTCCAAATCAGGGCGTAGAGGCTGAAAGAGATTGAGGAAAAATCACTGGACTATGTTCCAAGAGTCCTGGGTTCTAGGCCTGTTTTTTTCCATTAATCTTGATGTGGCCTTGAGCAGCTTGGTTCTTCTCTGTGGTTTTCTGAGTTCTGACCTAGGAACTGGAGACGGCAAGATAACTTTCCAACTTTCCTTCCAGCTCTAGCAAGCAGCAATGCCTAGTCCAAGAACAGGTTGGGAGGATCTTAGTGGTTTCCTTGTTCACCCAGCACGTGGCCATGCACTCCTTGAACATCCTCAACATGTGCATTCAGTGCTTGTTCGGACTGAGTCCACTCAATTCCTTTCCCTGCTCTGATGGTCAGTTCTACAGTCTCTCTGTTCTCTACATTAAACTATGTCTTCACGATGGCCTCACTTAATGAGAAGAACAGTACATGCCTGACCTCCCATCTGACTTCAGCCACACTGGCCTTCTTGTTTTTCCCTAAACACACTAGACGCTCTAGCCTCAGAGCTATTTCCTCTACCTGGCACATTCTTAGCCCAGATACCCACATAGCTTGATCCCTCATCCTTTAGTTCTTCACCCAAATGTTTCCCCATCAGTGAGGTCCTTTCTGATCACCTTCTCCAAAAGTACACCCACACCACCACTCCACCCCCTTCCCACATTTACTTTCCCCATAGCATCCATCATCATCTAACATACTATATATTTTGCTTACATTTTAAACCTTTATTGTATATCTCTGCATATTGGATGTAAACTCCAGAGAGGCAGGAAATTTGGTCATTTTTGTAGAGTTTTGCATCCCTAGCACCTAGAACCTGGCCTAAGACCTAGAACAACTCTAGAGTACAATGGTAGAATACAATGTGGTAGCTGTACCTGAAACACCACCTGGCACAGAGTTAGCACTTGATAGATTTTCGTGGATGAATAATCTGTCTATTCTTGGCACAGTTAGATCTCTTCAAAGTAGAATGTGATGTTTGTACTTAAGTTTCTCATTCAAAGGTAATAGAGGCATAAAATAGAATGATGCAGCCTTAGAAATTTCAATAGGAGCTTCCCCCCACACCCCCACTCCTGCAAGATTTAGGCCAGTCTCTTGCTCTTTTCCATCTTCAGCTCTGAAATTTAATAATCAGAGCATTGGAAGGATGGCCTGGAGGCCTGTGAAAGTAACAGTTGACACAAAGAGATTTAAGTTTACTCATCAGCTCATCACTGGAAGACAGTTCTCCAGGGGTCTCTTGCATTTCTGCATGTCTCGCCAGCAGGGACGCTGCCTGCCTTTGTTCCCGACTATCTTTTCAAGGATGTTTATATGGCTAACAGCCTTGGAAGGCAGGGATAGCGCCTTCCCTTGGAACAAAGGTCAGGAAGGCTTACTGTCCATTATAAAGCATTTGGATTCCCTAAGCTAAGAGGCTCCCTCTCCGGTGACTCTCTCGCATGGGAGCACATGGATGATCTGGCCCACTTTGCATTGTCTTGTGGGAATTGGGGCTCAGGAAAATGGTGCAAAGCTAACACTCTGGCTACTGCCGTTGGAATTTCTAGTCTTCCGTCAGCACCCAGGAAATTAAGGCAGCTGAACTTCTTTTTTTTTTTTTTTTTTTTGAGACAGAGTCTCACTCTCTTGCCTGGGGCGAGTGCCATGGCGTCAGCCTAGCTCACAGCAACCTCAAACTCCTGGGCTCAAGCAATTCTTCTGCCTCAGCCTCCCGAGTAGCTGGG
>CAUYSK010051622.1:0-13295 GCA_963575035.1 Avahi laniger | reverse complement strand
CCATAAACATTTGGGTGCAGGTGACTTTATTAAAGAATGTCTTGTGCTCTTTTGGGTAGATGCCTAATAGTGCTATTGCTGGATCGAATGGTATTTCTATTTTTAGCTCTTTGAGGTATCTCCAAATTCTTTTCCACAGAGCCATCTTTGAGATCTCTCTCTTCCCCCTTCAACACTGTTGAATTTATCTCCAAATCTTGCTGTATGAACCACTCCCCAAACATCTCTCTCTACTCTGCCCACTTCTTTCTGTCCTCATTGCCACTAATGTGGCAAACTACAATCTTCTCAACTGTCTGCCTTCCATCTTACCCTTCTCCAATCTAATCTCTCTACTACAAGGGTCTTTTCAGAATTATATCTCATTGGGTCCCTTCTGCAGTGAAAGCTTTTCTATGGTTTCTCATTGCTGCTGCTCTTTGGATAAAGCCTAAACTCTTGCTTACCTTGATACTATTCTAATATCCAAACATCCTTATTATGGAATTATGTTTACATTCTTGACATCAACAGCATCTTAGTTCTACATTTTCTTTCTGAAACCTCTCCATGCTCAAACCCCATCTCTCCTCCCTCCCCCTACCCATATGTTATGGACTGAATGTTTTTGTAGCTACCCAAAATTTATATATTGATGTCTCAATCCCCAACGTGACTATATTTGGAGATAGGGTCTTTATGGAGGTAATTAAGGATAAATGGGGCCCTAGGGGTGGGGCCCTGACTTGATAGGATTAGTGTCCTTATAAGAAGAAACACTAGAGAACTCTCGCTCTCTCCCCTCTGCCCTGTGAGGATACAGTGAGAAAACAGCCATATACATGCCAGGAAAAGGGCTCTCAATAAGCACTGACCATACTGACACCTTGATCTTGGATTTCTAGCCTCCAGAACTGTGAAAAATAAATTTCTATTGTTTACGCCACCCTGTTATGGCATCCCGAGCTGACTAACACACCATGTCCTGAATATTTCTATTTCTTCTCTCATCTCGTCTCTCAAAAGACCTCAACCAAGACAACTTTTTCAGTGGAAAGCCTTCCCTAAATCACTCATCTGGGTATGGTATTCACCCTCTATGCTCTCAGAGTACCCTCAGTTACCACCATTCTATCCGTCATCATAGTATTATCACTTGTTATGATTTGAATGTGTCCCCTCTAAAATTCAGGTGTTCAGATTTAGTAACCAATGCAATAAGATTAAGAGGTGGAGCCTTTAAAAGGTGATTAGGTCATGAGGGCTCCTTTTTTGTGAATGGGATTACGGCTCTTGTAAAAGAAGCTTCACAATTGTTTGGCTACCTTGTCCCTCTGCCTACCGCTGTGTGTGGATACAGCATTCCTCCCCGTACCAAGCCACCATCTTGGAAGCAGAGAGACCAAGCCCTCATCAGCCAGCACTTTGATCTTAGACTTATCAGCCTCCAGAACTGTGAGAAAATAAATTTCTGCTCTTTATAAACATCAATTTGTGGTATTTTGTTATAGCAGCATTAAGGAACTAAGACAGACTTCATGTTTCATATTTGGATCCCCCACTGGACATAAGGCACTATGAAGCCAAAGAACTCAACTCTGTGCAGACCCGGGGTCTGTCACTGTGCCTGATATGGTGATATCTCTGTGACTATTTTGTTGAATTGATCTGACTGTTTGAAAGGGTAGGCTGTTTTTACTCAGTCTTTTTCTTTCTTAGCCATAACAAAATCTGTATTAAAATTTTTGAAAAATATATGGAAGAAAGGATCAAGAAATAACTTTAAAGGCATAAAATTGATTTGTAATTGAGTATAAGAGAATCATCTTTTATATGATTTATAAATATATTAATATATGAGACTAAAACCAAATGAAGGAAAGAATTGTAAAAGAATTTCTAAGTCCTTTATAAGGACTGTGTAAGTCCCCTCTGAGTCATATTACAGAGCGGCTAAGTGCCAGGGATTTGAAGTCAGCTGTCTCCAGCGGGACCCTCGCTTACCACTTGCCAGGTGTGTGACCTTAAGAAACATACTTAATTTCTTTACCACTCAATTTCCTCAGTTGTTCATAGGGGATAATAATTAGTACCTGCCTCCTAGACGTGTTGGGAAAATTAAATGAATAAACACAGGTAAAATCTCTTAGACTAATATCCAGCACATAGTAAGTACTTAATAGATGGTAGCTATTATAATTCTTTAAATTAATAAAACAGGTTCAGGAAAAGACATACTGTTGATTTTGTTGCCCAACAGACTGAAGATTATGGGCTGAACCTATACTGGCTTAGGCACTGTTGAGAATTATTGATTTCCTCTGGCTCCTTTCTAAAGTTGCCATGTCCAACGCACAGTATTTTATGTTATTTATACCCTACTGTGTTTGAAAATGGATCTCAGGGAGCTTACAGATGAATATAAAATACAACAAAGTAACATGAGTTTACGGCAAAATGAAAGAAGAGTGAAAAACAAGAGTGAGGACAAAATTGGGCCAGGAGGAAATAATATATTACTAAAAATTATGAGTATGTTAAGGCTTAAGATGAAATACTGAAAAAGCAGCAGCTAGGGTAGGAATGTTATTTTAATTTCTCCTCTATCTGCTACCATTTTATTTTTTTTCTCAAGATTTAAACTGTTTTAATTTTTTAAATTTCCAACTATTTTATTTACTTTTAGCATCAAATAATTCTACATCTTTGGAAGAAGACTGATTTTTTTTTTTTTTCCTATTTTGGTCCGTAAAGCTAAATTTAAGCCTTGTGAATGGATGGAAATATCAATTAATGAGGATGAAAGAGTTCAATACTTATTAGGCACCTGTGATCTACTGGATACCAGTCCAAACTTTCACCTAAGTTGCTTTTTGGTGACACAACTTTGTGAAGTAATTAAATATTCCCTTTTATGGACAAGGCACAGAGAGGTGAACTTACTGTAGTTGTAAGTGGTTAGAACTCACATCCACATCTGTCTCTGATGCCTGAACTAGCACCATCATAGCAGGGGCAGCCATTTTAAGAGATAATACACACATTTGGCCAAAGATATCAGGGCGGTTCTAAAAGCTCCTTTAAAAGTTCAGCTTCTTAGTTTTATTTACCTTCGGAGAGATTTTCTCGGTTAAATGATACTTGTCATTACGTGGCTATGTTTACATAATTTGTCATAACTGGTAGCAGAGGAAAAATTTAGGAGTGGTTGGGAATTAAGTCTTAGCATAGATATGTGGGACTACAGGAACCACTCAGAAGGTTCCAGATCATCTTGCTCAAGTATTAAACAAAAACAAAACAGATGAGCTAGTGGATGTTAAGATTCAGGAATAAGTATGATAGAGCTAAAAATCTTATGGCAATATCAGAAATCTTTAGAAATATAGTTGGAGCCAAGGGGGAAATGAAGCTATTAAAACCATTATGCTTGTTTTATTCACGTTTGAACACTAGGAAATGACTCTAACTGGAAGTATGAATATGTTTTCCTCCCATAGGTAACTTAGACTCAAAAAGCACAACGAAAGACAAAGTTAACATTGAAATATCTCTGTCTCCTCTCATTCCCCCGTTAGGATAGAAGAAGATTGTTGTTAATTTGTTATTACCCAGGAACAATTTGATTTAGCTTGTAAAACATCAAGTCTAACCATATTAACTACGTACAGTTCTCTAAATATTCCATGTTTTTTTTTGTTTTTAATTTTTTCATGACTGTAACTTTGCACATGACTTTCAATCTGTCTTGACTGTGTGGTTCCTCCCTCCACCCACTATCCTGTCTTACTCATCCTTTGGTTCTTAGTTAAAATAGAAAAATTGGATATGCACTAAACTTTTTATTCCAAATTTCTGGGGTTTGGGTAAGGCAGGGATTGACAAACTGTCATCAAATGCAGATGCCTGTCTGTTTTTGTAAATAAAAATTTGCTGGACCACAACCACGCTCATTCGTTTATGTAGCGTCTATGGCTGCTTTTGCACCCTGTGGGCGAAGTTTAGTTGTGAGAGAGAACTTCTGGTCTGCAAAGCCAAAAATATTTCTATCTCACCCTTTACAGAAAAAGTTTGCTAACTCTTGGGACAAGGAGAGAGACACTTTTATGTCTTATTTTATATGTCTAGTTTTACATGTCTTTATATGTCAAAAAACAACAAAACAAAAAATGTGCGATGGAGTGTTATTTTCTTTTTTGTGTGCTTTTCTGTTATATGAATTTTTTCTAAAAATAATTAAAATATTTTTAAAGATGCAGCTCAAATGGTATATCTGTGAAGCCTTCTGTTATGGTCTGCCTCCTACATGTTTCTATGGAATTATTAGAGTTTTCTGTATCAGTACCTATTATATTGCATGGCAATTAATGTTTCCATGTCAGTCTCTTAGACAAACCTATGAGCTTCATAATGGCAGAGACTGGGCTGAGCCATTTTTTAGGGGCTAACCCAGAATAGCACAATGAGAGAAAATGCTTCGTTACTTTTTTATAAACGTTTACAAAGCATATTCATAATGATTATTTATTTTCCAGTTTTTGCCCAAATATCACCTAATCAGAGAATACTTCTCTAAACACTCTATATAAAAGAGCAAATGATTACAATCTAACCTCTTTATTCCACTTTTATTTCATTTTTTTAAAAATAAAATTTATTGTGTACATTTAAGGTATACAACATGAGGTTATGGGATATATAAATAGTACACTGGTTACTATAGTGAAGCAAATGAATGTATCTATCATCTCACATGATTTAGTGTGTGACAAGAACAACTGCAATCTACTTATTTAGCAGAAATTCCTAATATAGTACAATTTTTCAAGCTATAATATTCACGTTGTACATTAAATCTCTGGACATGTTTATTCTGTGTATCTGCTACTCTATATCCTCTGACCACCTTCTCCCAGTCTCCCCAAAGCCCCCTTACCTCCACCCCTAGCAACCACTATTTTATCTCAATCTCTGTATATTTGACTTTTTTTTTTTTGGATTCCACATATAAGTGAGATTGCACAATATTTTTCTTTCTATGTCTGGATTATTTCACTTAGCATAGTATCTTCCAGGTTTCCTCATGTGTGGCAAATGGCAGGATCTTCTCCTTTTTAAAGGCTGAAAAATATTTCACTCTATCTCTAATCACATATCACAATTTCTTTATCCATTTCCTTAGTGGACTCTGTTGTTCCCGATTCTTGGCTATTGGGAATAATGCTGCAATGACTATGTGAGTGCAGTCGTCTTTATGAGGTGGTGATTTCATTTCCTTGGATAATATATATCCAGAAGAGGGATTGCTGGGTCATATGGTAGTTTTACTTCCGATTTCTTTAGAAACCTTCACATTGTTTTCCATAAAGACTGCACAAATCTACATTTCCAGCAATAGTGTGCAAGGGTTCTCTTTGTTCCACACCCTCTCCAACATCTATCTCTGACTTTTTGACAATAGCCATCTTAATGGATGTGAGGTGGTAACTCATAGTGGTTTCGATTTGCATTTTTCTGATGGTCAGTGATTTTGCGCACCTTTTCACACACCTGTTGGCCGCTTTTATGTCTTCTGTGGAGAAATGTCTATTAAGGTCCTTTATCCATTTTTTAATCAGGCTATTTGTTTTTCTGCTGTGGAATTGTGTGTGTTCTTTATAAATTTTAGATATTAACCTCTCATCAAATATATGGTTTGCAAATATTTTTTCCCAGTCCTTAGGTTGCTGTTTCATTTTGTTGTTTGTTCCTTTACTGTGCAGAAGCTTTTTAGTTTGATGTAGCCCCATTTATTGACTTTTGTTTTTCTAGCCTGAGCTTTTGGTGTGATATCCAAAAAAACATTACCAAATCCAACGTTAAGGAACTTTCCCTCATGTTCTCTTTTAGGAGTTTTATGATTTCAGGTCTTATGTTTAGGCCTTTAATCCACTTTAAGTAGGGGAGTTGGATTCTTTCTTTCTTTCTGGGTTTTTTTTTTTTTTTTTAATTAGGTCTTGCTATGTTGCCTAAGCTGGAGAGCATGCAGTGTAGTACAATGATTTTTCACAGGCACAATCATTATGTTCTACAGCCTTGAACTCCTGGGCTCAAGCGATCCTCCTGTCTCAACTGCGTCAGTAGCGAGGACTAACCACACCTGGTTTTTGAGTTGATTTTTATGTGTGATGTAAGGTAAAGGTCCCATTTCATTCTTTTGCATGTGAACATTCTACTTTATTATTTTTTATAGCAATATAAATACTTGACATAGTAAATATTTATTAATTTATGTCCCTTCTCTCCCCACTCCACTAGAATGTCAGCTTTCCACGAGAAAGTACTTAGTCTGTACAGTTCACTGCTATATTCTTAGTGCCTGGACTATTGCCTGGAACATAAGATTGAGAGAGCTCTTCCTATCCTCATTTAATATAAGTCGCTCCTTTATTTACCATTAAGAAAGCAAAAGAATTTCCAATTAAACTATGAAATGCCACCGATTAGTACATACATTCTAATTCCAGAGTTGTTAAAATGAAAAAATAAATGTGTCATAGAATCAATGTAATAAAGTTAATCACCACTTACACCCCACCCCCTCTCAACAGTAATCACCATTTGTCAATTGCCTCCTGGCTTTCACAACAGCCCTAGGAATTTTCAATCCTTATAACAACTTCTATTCTACAGAAGAGGAAACAGTCTAGCAGCATCTAAGAAATTTTCTCAAGCTCACCATACTAATCTGGGATTCAGAGTCCATGGCCACTATGGCCATGTGATGCGAGTCCAGCTACAGGGTACCACCTTAGCAATATGAACTTGCCATTAATTTAAAAAAATTATTCATAAGTATTTGGTGATCAACTCCATAGGATAAGACCTGTTTGAAAAACATAACCACAATATTATCCTGTCAAAAATTAATAATAATTTCTTTACGAGATTTTCAAAGTTTAAGTCCTTGATATAAAAATGTTCTAAATAACAACTTTGAGATATAATTCATATACCATAAAATTCATCCTCTTTTAGTGTACAATTTGGCCAGGCACAGTGGCTCATGTCTGTAATCCCAGCATTTTGTGAGGCTCAGACATGAGGTTTACTTGAGACCAGGAGTTCAAGGCCAGCCTGGGCAACATAGCAAGACCCTGTTTCTAAAAAAATGTTAAAAAAAAATTAGCTGGGCATGGTGGTGCATGCCTATAGTCCCAGCTGCTTGGGAGGCTGAGGCAGGAGGATTTCTTGAGCCCAGTAATTTGAGGTGTTCAAGGTTGTAGTGAGCTATGATCACACCACTGCACACCAGCCTGGGCAACAGAGAGAGACCCTGTTTCTAGAAAAATATATAAATAAATAAGTAAATAATAAAGTGTACAACTCAATGATTTTTAAAGCACATTCACAAAGTCAAAGCAATCACTCCCTGTTTACTCACAGACTTCCCAGTCCTAAGTAACCATTAATTATTATTTTGTTTCTATGGATTTAACTATTCTGGACATTTCATATAAATGGAATCATGTAATATTCGGCCTTTTGTGTCTGGCTTCTTTCACAGAGCATGTCTTCATGGTTCATCAATGTTATAAAATGTATCAGTACTTCATTCTTTTTTTTGGTTGAATATTATTCCATTGTATAGATATACTACATTTTATTAATACACTCACGAACATTTGGGTTGTTTCTACTTTTCGGCTAGCATGAGTAATGCTGCTATGAACATTAGTGTACAAGTTTTTTGTGGACATGTGTTCTCAGTTCTCTTGGGCATATAAGTAGGAGTGGTATTGCTGGATCACATGCTAACTCTGCTGTAACATTTGGAGGAACCACCAGACTGTTTTCCCAAGTGGCTGCACCAGTTCATATTCTCAACAGCAATGTATGAGGGTTTTAATTTCTTCACATCCTCACCAACACTTGTTATTGTTTGTCTTTTCTATTGTAGCCATCCTGGGAGTATGAAGTAGTCTCATTGTCATTCCATTGATTTTTTAAGTATCAGTTTCTAAGTCTGCAAAAAGTTTATAATTGATCCTAGTGACTGTGGTTCTGAAAATTTGTCATATTGTCATTACAGCCATATGTGTACACATCTGCTTCTATTAAATCCTCAGAGCTCAATCTGCTGGATTTTAACAACACTTCTGTGGAGTAAGTTGATAGGAAAATCATCAGCTCCAAGAGCTACAAGCTGAGAGAGGCTGCCAGCCAAAAGTAAATCATCCTATTCACCATTCAGTATTTTATTATCAGGTCACTCTGTTCATAGATAAGGAATGGGAGAAATAAGAGACACAAAAAGACTCACTGAATTGTCTACTCCATTAGAATATCTAAATCTAAGGCAGAACTTGCATCTACAATATGTCTTTTTATGATTTGTCCCATTCACTTTTTAAAGCCAGGAAGGTGACGATAAAAAGACTCTGCATCATGTAAAGTGACACGTTTTATTTTTCATATTTGTTCCCAGAAGAGGTAGCATTGCAAAGAAATAGCATCTCTCTGAAAGCCAAAGCACTTCCATCATTTATGAGCTTTCTGTGGTGCTGGGAGAAAAGCAGATATTTCAGTTCTCAAAAATCAAGACACAATTTAACTTTTATCAGAGCCTTGTTATAAACTGCGCATGTACATGTATATTCAGATCTGTTTTATATTCGATACCTCAGCTGTAAGAAATCATTACGTACTGCTGTTTGTCAATCAGGAGACTGTAATGTTTGGTTGTGCAGTTTCTTTTTATCGAAACCATGGACAGAAGCAAAGGGCAAACAAATACCCTCTCTCCCCCTCAAAAAACCCAAACTCTAATGCTTCCAATATCTATTTCATGATTTATCTGTTTTCACACTCACTCTCAGGGAAAAGAAAGGAAATAGAAGGAGACCTTTTAGGTTGTTAAGTTACAACACTTAAATGTATATTTTATTTTGTCACGAAAGTATTATTAATTTTTAAAATTTTCTCCAAATCAACCTATCATCGTGTTTATATACAGATTGAGCTTCTAGAACTAATTGATTATTTGTATACTTTTGTATACTTACTTCTTTGAATACTTACTGTATTAATTAACTCGCTGAATATATATTGAGCATTTACTATGTGTAAGGCACCAGGCAAGGCTAATCTTCTCTTGTTGTTCTAGCTATTGCTAGCATTGAGAACTTCCTTGCTATCTGGAATGTTCTGCTCCCAAAAAGCTGTTATACATCATTCAGTTCCTTATCTACTTCAAATGTTTGTTTAAATGCTACCTCGTAATTGAGGAGCACCCTATCTAAAATTGAGAAGCTTTCTCCTACACCGTCTGTCTTATCTTCAAAATACTTACCACCTTCTAATCTCTTATATAATTTATTTGTTTATTTATTATTTATTTTTCCCACTATAATGTAAGATCTATGAGAGCAGGTTTTTGTCTGTCCATCCCCCCACCACAGCCCTTGGCACATAGTAGGTGCTCAACAAATATTTGTTGAATAAATAAATGCATGCCTAGAAATGGCCACTATTTATTGGTCTTTCCAGTTTTTTGACTTCCCTGATGCCTTTGACTTTTTTTTAAGGTCCTTCCCCAAAGGACCTAAAAAGTCATTTTTAACACACTCTGAAATGCCCTACAGCTCCCCAGGGCAAGCATTCTCCTTTTGCAAGAAAGAATAAAACCAGTGTGTCCAACTCTGGGTTTGTTCCTGGTAGTCTTTGGCTGGACGGCATGGACTCTGCTATGGGAACTCTGCTCCTTATTTGATGGAAGCAATTAAACTTTTTAAAGCAATTGCTTTTTGATGACGTAGGTGCTGGGTCGGCAAAGATAAGGTGGGTGACTCAAATGCAGGCTGTGACCCAGATGCTTGAGGATAGCAGAATTTTGCAACATTGAGAATCCTGGTACCAGACTGAATGTAGGATTATAAAATAGACATCACTTGCGACCTCAGATTTTCAGGGATTATTGAAATAAGCCCTTAAAGTTTCAGATAACCTATGCCCTTAGAGGTTCTAAGTCAAAAAGAGAAAGAAATAGCTGACTACCTTCGATATTTGGACTGATATCTTGGTTTTTTTTTTTCATTCATTTGAAAAATATTTTCAGAGTATGCGTTGTACTCTGAGCTTTTTTCCAGGCATTGCAGATATATTAATAGTAGCAAACCAAATATATAAGCTTCCCCCTTGCTCTCTTGGATTTACAGTCATGTATTGCTTAACGAAGGGGATAAGTTCTGAGAAATGTATCATTAGGTGATATTGTCATTGTGTGAAGATCATAGAATGTACTTATGAAAACCTAGATGGTAGAGCCTACTGCACACCTAGGCTATACGGTATAACCTATTGCTCCTGGGCTACACACCTGTACTGCATGTTACTGTACTAAATACTGTAGGCAATTGTAACACAATGGTAAGTATTTGTGTATCTAAACATGGAAAATGTATTGTAAAAATACAGTATAAAAGATTAAAAAATGGTATCCCTGTAAGGACACTTATCACGAGTGGAGCTTGCAGGACCGGAAGTTGCTCTGGGAGAGTCAGTGAGTGAGCGGTGAGTGAGTGGTGAGTGAACGTGAAGGCCTAGGACATTCCTGTGCACTACTGTGGACTTTATAAACACTGTACACCTCGGCTACACTGAACTTACAAAAAATGTTTTTCTTTCTTCAGTAATAAATTAACCTTAGCTTACTGTAATGTTTTTTCTTTATAAATCTTTTAATTTTTTAAAACATTTTTGGCCTTTTGTAATAACACTTAGATTAAAACACAAATACATTGTACAGCTATACAAAAATATTTTCTTTCTTTATATCCTTATTCTGTAAGCTTTTTCTCTTTTAAAAGTTTTTTACTTTATAAATTTTTTTTTGTTAAAAACTAAGACACAAACATGCGCATGACCCTCAGCCTACACAGGGTCAGAGTCGCCAATGTCACTGTCTTCCACCTCCCATCTTGTCCCCCTGGAAGGTCTTCGGGGACAGTACACGCATGGAGCTGTCTCCTACGGTACCAATGCTCTCTTCTGGAAATCCTCCTTAAGGACCTGCCTGAGGCTCTTCTTGAGGAAGTATCACTCTTTTTAGAACTATATTCATGGAGATTTGCTTGGTTTGTTTCTTTTTTTTTCATCATTGATTTGCCGGTAAGTAGATAATTCTCCATGAACATTCCTCTCTATTAATGAAAACCTTTTGGTGTTGGGTTCATGTTTTCAAACTTTTTAAGGAGCTTGTTGAGGTCTGCAAAAGCTTCTACTAAACCTTTCACTATGATTTTTTTGGGGGGATTCTTCTTTTTCTTCTCTTACAGTTTTTTTTCCTCTGGCCTCTTCTTCAGCTGTGTGTTCCTGTTTCAGTTCCAACAACTCCGCATTAGTCAATTCCTCAGGAACCACCTTGAGGAGCTTTTCAATGTCATTCTCATCCACACGCAGGTTTAAGGGGTTTGCCGTCTCAGCCACAGCCTCATTGACTTTTTGCAATTTCTTCGTCCTTGGTAAATCCTCTGAAGTCATGGGCAAACCTTGAGTATCTTCTTCCAGATGCCATTCATACATTCCTTCGTGACATCACCCCAAGCCCAAGCAAGGTTCTTCTTCTTAATTTTTTGTTTGAGACAGGGTCTCACTCCGTTGCTCAGGCTAAAGTGCAGTGGCATCATCACAGCTCACTGTAACCTCAAATTCCTGGTGTCAAGCAATTCTCCTACCTCAGCCTCCCAAACAGCTGAGAGTACAGGCGAGCGCAACCACATCCAGCTAAGTTTTCTATTTTTTGCAGACAGGGGTCTCACTTTTGCTCAGGCTGGTTTCAAAGTCCTGGCCTCAAGTGATCTTCCCACCTTGGCCTCCCGGAATGCTACGATTGCAGGTGTTTGCCCCAGCACCTGGCCGTAAGCAAGGTTCTTGACGCAGTCACAGATGCCGTAAGCCTTCCAGAATTGCATCAGTGTCTTCTCAGTGTCTTTCTCAGTTGCAACAATCACCTGGGCAAAGGTCCTCCTCAGGTAGGAGGCCTTAAAAGCTGCTATAATGCAATGCGATGCCTTGATGCATTGGTTGGATCAAAAAGTTGATGTTTAGAGGGAGAAATACCACTCTGATATTGGGATAAAGATCACCAATAGAAGGAGGATGTGCAGGAACATTATCAACAATAAGCAAATTCTTGAAAGGTATATTATTCTCCGCACTGTACTTCTTTATTTTGCTAGCATAGCAATTCAGAAGGGAATCTTGGAAGAGGAGCTGGGTCGTCCCTGACTGCTTACTGCTCTTGAGTGCACTGGCAGCGTGAGCCTATTAATGTGCTCAAAGGCCCTGAGGTTCTCACCATGCCAGATCACAAAGGGTTTCAATTTGCAGCCTGCCACAGTGCCCCTGGGCAAGACTGTTATCCTGTCCTGAAAAAGCCTTGAAACCTGGCATTGACTTGGCCTCCTTATGGATGAAAGTCCTTTCGGGCGTCTGTTTCCAGATCAGGGAGGTTTCATCCATATTTAAGATTTGTTCTGGCAAGTAATTTTACTCCGCAATCAGCTTATCTAGTGTTTCCAAAAATTCTTCAGCTGTCTTCACATCAGCACTCACAGACTCACCACTCACTTTCACATTATGTAATGAATAACGATTCTCGAATCATTTAAACCACTCGGAGCTAGCAGTACATTCGGTATCATAGTCGGGGCCAACTTTTCCTTTCAACATCACAAACGTTTTGCACTGTCTGTGACTGTCCTGGTGCTGAGAGGGATAAACTTCTGTGCTGGGTCTTCGATCCCGGTCATTAGAAGTTTCTCCATGTCTGATGTAGGCCTTGCTTTAATTTTGTTAGTTTCATTGCCTTTAATGAAGCAGATCCTTAAACAGCTCCCATCACTTTGCTCTTGTTCTTCAAGATTGTATCTATGGTAGAATGGAACATGCCTGACTGGTGAGCTATAACCTTCCCTGATTTTCCACCTTGGTAGATCTTAATCATTTTTAATTTCATTTCCAGATCAATCACTCGATGTGGCAGCAGATTTTGTATGCTTAGGAGCCATGATGAACAAAACGACATGAGATTAAATCCAGCACAAAGAGACAATGATGCAATCAAAGACTCGATAAAGGCCAGGCTCGGTGGCTCATGCCTGTAATCCTAGCACTCTGGGATGCCGAGGCGGGCAGATTGTTTGAGCTCAGGAGTTCGAAACCAGCCTGAGCAAGAGCAAGATTCCGTCTCTACTAAAAATAAATTAGCTGGACAACTAAAAATATATAGAAAAAATTAGCCAGGCATGGTGGGGCACGCCTGTAGTCCCAGCTCC